>CAKNYM010042366.1:50987-69472 GCA_932195095.1 Andricus curvator
ACATAGTTGAGTTTTCGACCAAAAAGTTAAATTTTCCAAAAATAATTTGATTTTTAATAGAATAACTTGAGGATTCAAAGCATTTTGTAGAAAAATTACATTTTTTGATTGAATTCAACTATTTTTTGTATAAAATTAAAATCCTTTTTGTGGCTGACATATAATTTATCACGTTCTTCGTCGAGAATTCATCTTTTTTGGTAGAATATTCAACTACTTAGTTGAAAGTGGAACTACTTCAACAAAATTTTTATTTGGTTGATGATACATCATTTTAATTTAAAAATCTTTCTTTTGTTAAAAATTTAATTATTTTGTTGAAAATTATGTTTTCTAGATGAAAATTAATTGTTTTAACTGAAAACTTAACTCGTACATGTTTGGTTCAAAATTTATCTTCTTAATTCTTAATTTTTAATTCCTGTATTTGATTGGAAATTCGAATTTTGTGGGAAAATATTTAATCTTCTTGGTGACTAATTCATCTATTCAAATATTTGGTTGAAAATTCATCTATTTTGGTAGAAAATGCATCTTATTGGTTGAAAATTTATCATTTTAGTTGAAAATGCGTTTTTTCTTAATAAGAATTAATTTTTTTAAACTGGAAATGTAACTGTTCTATTTTTGCCGAAAATTTATCTTCTTTGATAGAAATTTAATCTTCTTGGTCTTTTTTTGGTAAAAGAGTACTCTGAACTCTCATTAGTTGAAATTTCCTCTTTTTGGTTAAAAATTAATTTCTATAGTTGAAAATTTAACTGTTTTGTCGAAAATTCGTTATTTTTTTGGTTGAAAATTTATTTTAGTAACTGAAAATTATCCTACTTTGTTTTTGGTGGAAAATTTATCTTTTTAGTTTAAAATTTATTTAATTGGTTAAAAATTGTTTTTTTTTTTTTAGTTGAAAATTCACTTCAACTATTTAATTTTTTGTGGAAAATTTACCATTTTTGACAGAAATGTATTATTTTTCATTAGAAAATTATCTGTTTAGTAACAAATTTAACCATTCTATTTTTTGTTACGAATTAATTTCTCTTATTGAAAAAAAACTATTTAGTTGAAAATTCGTTTTTTTGTGGATAGACTAACTATTTGCTCAAAATTTCATTTTTTTGTTGATAATACATCATTGTGATTAAAAAATAATTTCTTTATTTGAAAATTCGTTTCTTTTCAGTTGAAAATTATTTTTTTTTTACTGAAGATATAACCATTGCATTTTCGCTTGAAAATTTATATTTTTAGTTGAAAATAAATTAATTTTTCTGAAAACTCGTTTTTTTTTTTAATTTACTTTCTGAATGCAAATTGAAATATTATATTTTTGATTTGTAAATTGATCTTTTTTAGTTTAAAATTGAATTATTTTATTGAGAATTCAATTTTTTGGTAGAAAATTGATTGTCTTAACTAAAAATTTAATTCTTGCATTTTTGGTTTAAAATCATGTTTTTTTTATGAAAAAAAAATATATTTTGTTGAAAATCCGTTTCTTTTCTTGTTGAACATTTATTTTTCTGACATTTTAACTATTCTAATTTTGGTTCAAAATTGTTTTTTTTTAGATGGAAATTCATGTACTTTGTTGAAAATGAGTCTTTTTTGGTAGAAAATTAATCTTTTGAGTTAAAAATTCAACTAACTATTTGGTTAAAAATTCATATTTTTGGTTGAAGATTGTAACCAAAAATGTAATAGTTTAATAGCCAGTTTAAAAAATTTACTTTCAACCAAACATGAAATGAATTTTCATCAAAATAGATCATTTTTCAAACAAGAAGAATAATTTTCTACCAAGGAAGACAAATTTTCTACAAAATACATGAATTTTCAACCCAGTAGTTTAATTTTCAACAAAAAAGACCAATTTTTAACTAAAAATAGTTAAAATTCCAATCAAAGAGAGGAATTTTTAACTAAAATGTTAAATCTTCGTACAAAAAAAAATATTTTTAACAAAGAACAAAGTAGTTCAATTTTTAGCCAACTAGTTGAATTTTCTACCAAAGAAAGACAAATGTTCATCTAAAAAAAAATCAATTTTCAACCGAAAATAAAAAAGGTACATTTTTAATTTAAAAAAATGAATTTCAAAAAACAAAAAAAAACGAATTTTCAAAAAAATAGTTAAAATTCCAATTGAAAAGCTGAATTAAAAAAAAGAATCGTGAAAGAATCTTCAAGAAAAAAAAGAAGAATTTTCAAGAAAAAAATTAATTTTCAATGAAATAGTTAAATTTTCGAAAAAAAGCATAATTATCAACAAAAAATGTAATAGTTAATATTTTAACCAGAAAAAGATTTTTATTTTTAATAAAAAACATTTTTAACCCAGAAAATGATATTCTCATAAAAAGAGATGAATTTTCAAACAATATAGACGAATTGACAATCAAAACATATTTCTCAGCCTAGAGAAAAAAAAATGTCAAAACAATTGTTGAATCTTTAAGTAAAAAAAAAAAGAATCTTTTACAAAACAGTTGAATTTTCAACCCAAAAATATGAATTTTCAACGAAAAAGTTCATTTTCAACCAAATAGTTAAATTTTTTTTACCAAAAAAGATGAACTATCAGTAAAAAAATGTACTATTTAATATTTCAACCAATAGATATTTTGATTTTAAATAAAAACAGTTGAATTTTCAACCGAAAATATAAATTTTCAACGAAAAAGTTCATTTTCAACCAAATAATTAAATTGTGGACCAAAAAAGATGAATTTTCAATAAAAAAAAAGTAATATTTAGTATTTCAACGAAAATATATTTTGATTTTAAATAAAAAACAGTTGAGTTCAATCAAAAGAGACTATGTTTCAGCGAAATAGTTTAATCATAAACTAAAACAGATTAATTTTTTACCAAACAGTAGCATTTTTAACCCAGAAAAATTAAATTCCCAACAAAAGAGAAGAATTTTCAAACCAAATAGACGAATTCATATAGAATTGAATAGTCTTTTACAAAACAGATGAATTTTCAACCCGAAAACATGAATTTTCAACGAAAAAGTTAATTTTCAATCAAACAGTTAAATTCTTTTACCAAAAAAAGATGAATTATCAATAAAAAATGTACTATTTAATATTTCAACCGAAAGATATTTTGATTTTAAATGAGCATTTTTAACCCAGAAAAATGAAATTCCTACCAAAAGATATGAATTTTCAATAAAAAATGTAATATTTAATATTTCAACCAAAAACTATTTTGATTTTCAATTAAAAACAGTTGAATTCAATCAAAAGAGATCAATTTTCAACGAAATAGGTAATTTCTCAAACAAAACAGATTATTTTCTACCAAACAGTAGCATTTTTAATCCAGAAAAATGAAATTCCTACCAAAGAGATGAATTTTCAATAAAAAATGTAATATATAATACTTCAACCAAAAACTATTTTGATTTTCAATAAAGAACAGTTGATTTCAATAAAAAGAGACTAATTTTCAACGAAATATTTGAATCACCAACTAAGAATGATTAATTTTCTACCAAACAGTAGCATTTTTAATCCAGAAAAATGAAATTCCTACCAAAAGAGATGAATTTTCAATAAAAAATGTAATATTTAATATTTCAACCAAAATATATTTTGATTTTGAACAAAAAATAGTTGAATTCAATTAACAGAGTCCAATTTTCAACGAAATAGTTGAATCACCAACCAAGAATGATTAATTTTCTACCAAACAGTAGCATTTTTAACCCAGAAAAATGAAATTCCCACCAAAAGAGATGAATTTTCAAACCAAATAGACGAATTCATATAGAATTGAATAGTTTTTTACAAAACAGATGAATTTTCAACCCGAAAACATGCATTTTAAACGAAAAAGTTAATTTTCAATCAAATAGTTGAATCTTATAAGAGTTGTGAAATTTTCAGCCAAAAAGAAGAATCATTTAACAAAATAGTAAAATTTTGAACAAAAAAAATATGAATTCTCAACCAAAAAAAAAAAAAAAAAAAAAAAAAAGAATAAGTTTGAATAACTAAAAGTAGTTGGATTTTCTTATTGGGTTTTATTAATTCAGTTCGCATTTAACTGGAAAAACGTGAAATGTAAATAAAAATACTTACTCCACAGCCATGCGAGGAAGAACAATTCCAACATAAAATATCCGCCCTTTTCAACTATGATACCAGCCAGGATGGATACCACTGCCAATCCCAGGTTCTGAACTGCTTGAGCACTGAAATCAAGAAAAAGTCACAATGAAATCACTTATCAGGGATTTATACTCAAAATTCTGGAATAAAATTCCCTAACAATTCTTAAAATTCCCTACAATTCTTATACTTAAAATTCAGTACATATTTATATGAAAAAGATCAGTTTTTAACCAAAAATGGAATGGTTAAATTTTCAGTGAAAAAAATTAATTTGCCAACGAAAAACAAATTTTCAACTAAAATGGTAAATCATCAAATGGAATAGATGAATTTTCAACCAAAAAGATGACATTTTTAACCAGGAAGATTAATCTTTTACAAAAAGATGATTTTTCAACAAAATACATAAATTTTTAACGAAATAGTTGAATTTTTACCTAGAAAAAGATAAATTTTCCAGCAAATAGTTGAATTTTGATAAAAAAAAAAATCAACTTGCAACCAAAAATGGAATATTTAAATTTTCAGTTAAAAAACATTAATTTCGACGAATTTACAATTAAAAACGATAATTCTTCAACCAAACATTGAATAGTTAAATTCTTAGTTTAAAAAATCAATATTCTATCAACCAGATGAATGTTTAACTAAAATAATGTAATATTCAACAGGAACAGTTACATTTTCGGTTAAAAAAATTAATTTTCAAAACAAAACAAAAAAATAATTAAAGTCTCAATTGGAATCTTTACATTTTCAGTAAAAAAAAAGTATTAAATTTCAGCCAAAGAAAGAAAGAATTTTCAACAAAATAGATCATTTTTCAACTAAAGAGATGAATTTTAATTTAAAAAGAGACAAATTTTCAACCAAATAGTAGAATTTTAATCTGAAAAATGTCAATTTACAACAAAAAATTGAAATTAAATTTTCAGTTAAAAAAAATAGATTTTCAACCAAACTGATGAATTTTTAACTAAAAATGATGAATTTTCAACTGGAACGGTTGAATTTTAAACAAAAAAGATGAATTTTCAACTAAAATTATGAATCTTTAACTAGAAGAATTTAATTTTCAACAAAAAAGATGAATTTTTAACAAAGATAATTTTTCAACTAAAAATTTAGCAGTTAAATTTTTAGTTTTTAGGAAAACTTATTAAAATACCTTGAGAGCTTTAAAATTCCTTAAAATTATTGAAATCCTCGGAAATCTGATAAAATCCTGTAACATCTTTTAAAATATCTTAAAACCTTCTAGGTCTTGTAAAATCGTTCAATATCTTCCGAAATTCAAAAAAAAATTCTTTATCCTAAAATATTTAAAACGCCATGAAACCCCTTCAAATTAATGAAATTATTAAAAAATTCCCTAAAATATTTTAAAATAAAAGCTCTTGAAAATGCCTTAAAAGTGTTAAAAATCCCGAAAATATTAAAAATCCCTTCAAATTATTGAAAACTATTAAAAATTTCTGATAAATCTTTGATAAAAAATGAATTCTCAAACAGAAGAGCAATAGTTGATATTTCTACTGAAAAATTTAATTTTCAATAAAAAAATGTTAAATTAAACCAAAAATACGAGTTTTCAACAGAAGAGTTGAATTTTCAATCAAGAAAGATTATTCAATCAATAAAGAAAAAAATCTCATCCAAAATGTAAAATTTTTAAGTCATAAAGACGATTTTTCGAAAAAAAATTTAATTTACAACCCAAAAATATGCATAAAAAAATTTCAATCAAATTTGTTGAATTTTTAACCAAAGAAATGAACTTTGAACTAAACTGATGTATCTTCAATCAAGCAAATAAATTTTTAACCAAAAAGGTTATACTGCTACCAAAAAACAACACATTTTAACAAAATAGCTGAATTTTCAAGTAAAAAAGATAAATTTTCAACAAAAACTAAAATAGTTTAATTTTAAGCTAGAGAAATAAGTTTTTGACGAAATAAAATAAATTGTTGAAGAAATAGTTAAATTTTCAACCAAACCAATGAATTTTCAACTAAAAAAGATACAATTTTCAACAAAAAATAGAATAGTTTAAATTTGAGTTACAGAAATAGGTTTTTAACCAAATGAAATACATTTTCAAGAAAATAGTTAAATTTTTAACCAAATAGATGAATTTTAACCAAAAACATTTAATATCTATCAAAAAAAATTCGACAAATGTTGAATAGTTAAATTTTTAGTTTGAAAAATTAATTTTCAACCAAAAAAAAACTAATTTTCAGCCAAATAAGTGAAATTTCAACATAATAGTTTAATTTTAAGTTTTAGAAATAGGTTTTCACCCAAATAGAATAAATTTTCAATGAAAAATTAAATTTTTCACTAACAAAAAGGAATAATTTTGATCAAAATACATGAATTATCAACAAAATATTTTCATTTTTAATGAAGTTGTCAACCAAACAGGTTATATTGCTACCAAAAAAAAGACAAATTTTCAACAAAAATAAATGAATTTCCAACTAAAAAAAGGTACATTTTCCACAAAAAATGAAACACCTTCATTTTCAGATAGAGAAATGTTTTTAAGCAAATAAAATAAATTTTCTACCAGGAGTATTAAAAAAAAATTTGTACCAAAAAGATCAATTTTCGACCAAAAAAGAATAATTTTTAACAAAATACATGAAATTTTAACAAAGTACTTGAAGGTTCAACGAAATATTTTAATTTGTAATGTAATTTTCAACCTAATAGATGAATTGTCAACCCAGAAGATGAATTTTCTACAAAAAAAGACAAATTTTGAACAAAAATAAATGAATCAACTGAATAAGATAAATTTTCAATAAAAAAAAAGGAATAGTTTCATTTTCAGTTAGAGAAATATGTTTTGAGACAAATAAAATAAATTTTCAAACCAAATAAATTTTCCACCAAAAAGATTAAATGATTAACAAAAAACAATTTAGACAAAAAGTTCAGTTAACAAAATTAATTTTCAACAAAGAAACAAATTTTCAAGCAAAGAAATGATTTTTCTACCAAAAAGATTAATTTTCTACCAAAAAAGAGTAATTTTTAACAAGACACATGAACACTCAACCAAATATTTTAATTTTTAATTAAATTTTCAACCTAATAGTTCAATTTTCAACCCAGATGACGAATTTTCTACCAAAAAAAGACAAATTTTCAACAAAAATAAATTAATTTTCAACTAAAAAAAAGAAGAAATTTTCAGTTAAAAAATTAATTTTCAGCCAAAAAAATGAGCTTTTAACAAAATATTTAAATTTTCAACTTAAGAGATGAGTTTTTAATAAGAATAGTTCAATTTTCAGTTAAAATTAATTTTCAACAAAAAAAAACCGAAATTTCAGCAAAATAGTTCAATTTTCAAAAAAAAAAAAAAGAACTTTCAACATTCATAACGCTTCAAATTATTAACGTTTCAAGTAAAAATATTGCAGATGGATGAGTTTTCAACAATTGAATTTTCAACTAAATAAGATACATTTTTAAATAAATATTTGAATTTTTAAATGAAAATGCTAAATTTTCGATACAAAATAGAATAGGTAAATTTTCAGTCAAAAAAATTATTTTTGAAACAAAAATAAAAACCAATTTTCAACTTGAATAGTTGAATTTTCCAAAAAAAAAAAATGAATTTTCAACCAAGATTTATTTTCTATCAAAAAAGACTCATTTTTAACAAAATGCATGAATTTTCAACTAAAATGATGGAATATTCAACTGATTTAGTTAAACTTTCAGTTAAAAATTCAATTTTCAACTAGAAAAAATTTTTTTCAATAAAACAGTACAATTTTCAACTGGAATTGTTAAATTTTCACTTAAAATTATTTAAAAAAAGAAAAAAAAATGTTCAACATTCAAACAAAAAAGATTAATTTTCTACAAAACGGTTTTAATTTTAAACCAAAAAGATGAATTTTTACCTAAAATAATGAATCTTCAACCAAAAAATTATTTTTTAAGGAAAGAGTTTAACTTTCAACTAATTCATTAAATTTTCATTCCAAAAAAAAGATGAATCCTGAACAAAAATTGTAACAATTTATATTTCAACCAAGAAAGATTTTAAGAGAGAAAATTGCAAACAAACTGTTGAAGTTTTAAGAAAAAAGATGAATTTTCAACCAAGAAGATTCATTTTCTAACAAACAGACCGAATTTTTTAACAAAATACATAAATTTCCAACGAAATAGTTGATTTTCTAAACCAAAAAGGTCCATTTTCAACTAAATAGTTGAATTTTGAACTAAAAAAGGTCAATTTTTAACAAAAAAGGGAATAGTTGAATTTTCAGTTAAGAAATTAATTTTCACCCGAATTGATGAATTTTCAACTAAAAAAGATCAATTTCAGGGTGTCTACTCAAATCCTGGAGAAAAAATCCCTGACAATTCCAGGTTTTTTCCAGGTATCTCAAGTTTTTTCCAGGTATAATTTTTCATAGCATGGAGCCATTTAAATATTTCGCATATTTTAAAACAATCGATTCGGAATATGTATACAGTTTCGCGAGTTTATTATAAATAATGTTTTTTTTCAGTTTCTAGGAATTCAATTAATATTACAAGATATTCTTAAATATTTTAGCACGATAAATTAATTAAATAATACTAAAAACATAATTAATCATTTTTTGAATTTGTCTCTTAAAATCCACGAACTTGAATAATAATTAAAACAAATTTTTATTTTATCTACTTATACTTAGAATTCAGTGCATATTTTGGTAAAATTAATGTGGGCACTATATGAAATTCAATTTTCAATTTAAACCGATTAAAATTCTTAACTTTTCAAGTAAAAATTTGGATTTTCAAAAAGATAAATGATTTTTTAACCAAATAGTTGAATTTTCAACGAAAAAGATTAATTTTCTACCAAAAAGACGATTTCAAACATAAATGCATTAATTCTCAATTAGACAGTTGAATTCTCAACTAAAAGAGATCAATTTTCAAACAAATAGCTGAATTTTTAACTAAAAAAGATCAGTTTTCAACCAAAAATGGAACAGTTAAATTTTCAGTCAAACAAATTAATTTTCCACAAAAAAAAGATTTATTTTAAAAACAAATTTAATTTAACTTTCAACCAAGTAGTTTTATTTTCAAGCAAAAAAATTGAATTTTCAACCAAAATTATGAATATTTAGCTGGAATACTTGAATTTTCAACCATGAAAATGAATTTTCTACCTTAAAAAGACGATCTTTCAACAAAATAAATGAATTTTCAACTGAAATGATCAATCTTTAACTGAAATAGTTAATTTTTCGACCAAAAAGATGATTTTTCAACCAAGAAGATTAATTTTTACTAAAGAAGACGAATTTTCAAGAAAATACATGAATTTTCAATTAAAAAGATAAATTTTCAACCAAGAATTGAATATTTAAATTTTCAGTTAAAAATTAACGTTTAACCAAAGAAATGAATTTTCAACTGAAAGGATGTAATTTTCAACTGGAATAGTTCCATTTCACGGTAGAAAAAAAAACTAATTTGCAACAACAAAAAAACTAATTTAAAAAAAAAATGTTACATTTTCAAACAAAGTGATAAATTTGCAACTGGAATAGTTGAATTTGAAACTAAAAACATGAATTTTCAACTAAAATTATGAGTCTTTAACTAGAATCATTAAATTTCAAACAAAAAGATTAATTGTCAATCCAGAAGATTAATTTCTACCAGAAAAGTCAACATTTTCAACTAAAAAAGATAATTTTCCAACCAAATATTGAATAGTTAAATTTTCAGTAAAAAAATAATTGTCAAAAAAAAAAAAAAAAAATTCAACAAAATAGTTAAAGTTGCAACAAGAATAGTTAAATCTTCAGTAACAAAAATAATTTTCAGCCAAAGAAAGAAACGAATTTTTAACAAAATAGCTCGTTTTTCAACCAAGGAGATGAACTTTCATTTAAAATGAATCTTTAACAACAACAAATTAATTTTTAACAAAAGAGTAACTCTCAACTAAGTAATTAAATCTTCATTCAGAAAAGATGAATTCGGAACGAAAAATGTAGTAGTTGATATTTCAACCAGAAAAGAACGAATTTTCAACAAACTGCACGAATTTTCAACTAAAACCGACCAATTTTCAACCAAAAACAGAATAGTTAAATTTTCAGTTTAAAAAATTAATTTCAAACAACAAAAAAACGATTTTTCAATAAAACAGTTCGATACAGTAATATAAAGCTACTTTTACAAATAAAGAATCATTGTTATTCAATTTAATATTGCAATTAAAAAAAAATTAAGCATCCTCTCGAAAAAATTCCCTGACTTGAAAAAAAAATCCCTGACATTTCCAGGTTTTTCCAGGTATATAAAAATGCCCTGACAATTCCAGGTTTTCCAGGTTTTCCAGGTAGGGTAGACACCCTGAAGTTTCAATAAAAAATGGAGTAGGTACATTTTTAGCTTAAAAAATTATTTTTCAAACAAAAATAAAAACCAATTTTCAACTGGAATAGTTGAATTTTCAACAAACAAGATGAATTTTCAACCAAGATTTATTTTCTATCAAAAAAGACTAATTTTTAACAAAATGCATGAATTTTCAACTAAAATGATGGAATATTCAACTGATTTAGTTAAACTTTTAGTTAAAAATTCAATTTTCAACTGGAAAAAGAAATTTTCAATAAAACAGTACAATTTTCAACTGGAATTGTTAAATTTTCACTTAAAATTAATTGAAAACAAAAAATTTAAAAAAAAAGGTTCAACGTTCAACCAAAAAAGATGAATTTTCTACAAAATGGTTTGAATCCTCAAGCAAAACAAAATAATTTTCAACCAAATAGTTGCGATTTTTAACCATAATGATAAAATTTATTTCAACTTTAATTTATCGAAAATTCCCTAACTCTGTCAGGTTTTCCCTAACATTCGCTGACTTTCTGGAATTATCTGACCTGTAGCAACTCTGTAATTTAAAAAAAGTATATGTTTATTTCCTAGAATGTTTTTGTAAAAATGTATGTATTAATTATGATATATATTTGTTTAAACAATAAATGGTTTGAATTCTCTTCAATGCTCTGTTCGATCTTAAATGCTGAGCATATTCTCAACAGGGTTGCAAATTGTCGATTAGATTTTTAATTCAATTAGGCCTTAATTATCAATTAACTTATAATACTTATGATGCAAATTTTCATTGAGAATTAAAATTTAGTTTTCAATTGAATTTTATTTAATTGACAATTAAAATTTAATTTTTAATTAAGTTTTATCCAATTGGCTATTAAAATTTAATTTTTAATTACATTTATTCCAATAGACAATTAAAATTCATTTTTTAATTGAATTTGGTTTAAATTTAAAATTAAATTTTAATTTTCAATCGAATTATGTTTCATTGGCAATTAAAATTCAGTTATTAATTAAATTTTGTTCAATTGAAAATTAAAATTTAGTTTTTAATTAAAACTATATTTTAATTAATAACTGAACAATTCAACTAACACTTATGATATAATTTTATCATTAACATATGTATAATGTAATACATTACAAGCAATATACATTGTTTGCATTTTTTACACTTTGCTAGTTTTTACCTTTTGTACATTAGGCTACATGTGATGAGAATAGTGAGGGAACTTAGGCGCAAATATTTCTAAATACCAAATTTTAACACTGTCTGACTAATTCCAACTACTTTTTGAACGATTTTCAAAGTATGAATATATATTTTCAACGGAATTTCACAAATTTTTAATGTATATTTCTGTTGTTAAAAAATGTTTAAAGAATAAAGAAGTTTATATATTCGGAATTCATAAATAACATATAGAAAAATTTTTGCTAAGCGACAATTTTCCGAAATTTATGAATTTAAATTACTATAAATAATTGAAAATAATTTTAAATAGAAATTAAATTTTAATTCACAATTAAAGAAATTTTAATTAGAAATTAACTTTTAATTCTTAATTAGGAAAATTTTAATTCTCAATTAGAAAAATTTTAATTAGAAATTAAATTTTAATTCACAATTAGAGAAATTTCAATCAGAAATTAACTTTTAGTTCTTAATTAGGAAAATTTTAATTAGAAATTAAATTTTAATTCTCAATTAGAAAAATTTTAATTAGAAATTAAATTTTAATTCATAATTAAAAAAATTTTAATTGATGGTTGTACTTTAATTATTCAATTGTTTTATTTTTATTTTTTTTTTATTTTATTTTTTATTTATTATTACTTTTTATTTAAGAACTCTAACTATACTTACATTCCATATGCAGTGCCGAGTTGATGCTCAGGAATAACCAGTGCAATAAGAGGCCAGAGGCTGCTAGCCAGCATTGAGTATGCTAATCCCAGTATTGTCATACAAATAAATGGACTCACAAACGTAAAAGCGAGAAGGCTATGAGCGAAAATGGTAAAAATAATGCTGATGAAAACCCATGAAACATTCTTGCCGGTTTTATCAACCACTAATCCAGCTAGTGGCGAGGCAACAGCAGATACCAAATACAGCAGCGAGTTGATTGAATTCGCACCGTCCGGGTTATAATTGTATTTGTGCATGAAGAAAACCCTGCAATAAAGTAAACATCAAAATTAGTTACGGTCAATTCCTGCTAATTCAAAAAATAGTTTATGATGCAAATGCATTTTGTTTCGTTAAAAAGTATTATTGTTTAACTGTTCAATTTTTTGTTGAAAATTCAAATATTTTTTTGAAAATTCGTCTTTTTTGGTAGAAAAATTAAAAAATTATTCTTCTTGCTTGAAAATGGTTGAAAATTCTTTTTTTTTAAACTAATTTTTTAACTATACCATTTTTTCTTGAAAATTCAACTATTTTGTTAAACATTCGTTTTTTAGTTGCAAATTATTATTTTTTTAGTTGAAAATTCGTCTTTTTGGTAGAAAATTATTGGTTGGAAAACTTATATTTTTGGTTGAAAATTTTAATCTTTTGTTGAAACTTTCTTTTTTTTTGTTGAAATTCCCTTTTTGGTTAAAAAATTATCTTTTTTAGATGAAAATTCAACTATTCGGTTGACTATTCATATATTTTGTTAAAAATTCCTCGTTCTTGGTAGAATATTATTATTTTTATTTGCAAATTCATTTATTTGGTTGTAAATGTAACTATTTTGTTAAAAATTCGATTTTGTTTGGTTGAAAATTATTATTTTTTTTTTTTTTAGAGAGAATTTAACTATTCCATTTTTGGTTAAAAATGTATCATTTTTCAAATTGATTTTTTTCGTTGAAAATTCAACTATTTTGTTGAAAATTCAATTTTTTTATCTGAAATTTGTAAATTTTCCATTTCTGGTTTAAAGCTTTTTTTTTTAGTTGAAATTTCATTTCTACAGATGAAAATTTCAGTATTTGGTTGAAAATTCGTCTTTTTTTGGTATTCTTTTTTTATAGGTATTTTGGTATTCTTCTTGTTTGAAAATGGTTAAAAACTTACCGATTTTCTCGAAAATTCTTTTTCTTTTAATTAATTTTTTAAATATACCATTTTTTGGTTGAAAATTCAACTATTTTGGTAAACATTCGTTTCTTTGTTGCAAATTAATTTATTTCAGTTGAAAATTCATCTTTTTGGTTAAAAATTCATTTGTTTGGTTGAATATTTTGTTGAAACTTCCTTTTTTTATTTGAAAATTATTTTCATACTAAAAATTTAACTATTCCATTTTTGGTTAAAAATTTATCTTTTTCAGTTGAAAATTCAAATTGAATATTCACATATTTTGTTGAAAATTCCTCATTTTTGTAGAATATTATTATTTTTGTTTGTAAATTCATTTCTTTGGTTGTAAATTTAATTATTTTGTTGAAAATTCGATTTTGTTTGTTGAAAATTAATTTTTCTAACTGAAAATTTAATTGTTTCATTTTTGATTAAAAATTTATCTTTTTAGTTGAAAATTTATCTTTTTAGTTGAAAATTGATTTCTTTCGTTGAAAATTGAATTATTTTGCTGAAAATTCAATTTTTTATCTGAAATTAATTAAATTTTCAACAAAACAATAAAATTTTCAACCAAATAGTAACATTTTTTAATAAAAAGATGAATTCTCAACCAAAAAGATAATATTAATTAGACTTTTTGATTAAAAAAAAACATGAATTTTTGGCCAAAAAATGCGAATTTTAAATAAAATAGTTGAATTCGAAAACAAAAAAGACGAAATTACTACCCAAAGATGAATTTTCAAACCAAAAAGACTAATGTTCAACCAAGAAAGATTCTTCGCTTCTAAAAGAAAAAAATTTAACCACATTGTTGAATTTTCAAGCCAAAAATAGGAATTTTCTACAAAACGCTTGAATTTTCAACCCAAAAATATGAATTTCCTAAAAAGAAAAGTTAATTTTCAACAAAATAGTTTAATTTTCTACCAAAATAGTTGATTTTTGAACCAACACAGATGCCCTTCAAACGAAATTGTTAAATTTTCAACAAAATAATCAAACTTTTAACCAAAAATATGAATTCTTAACCAAAAATATACAAGTAGTATTTTCAATTTAAAAAAAATGAATTTTCGAACAAAAAAGGCGAATTTTAAATAAAATAGTTGAATTTGAAACCAAAAAAGACGAAATTACTACCCAGAGATGAATTTTCAAACCAAAAAGACTAATTTTCAACCAAAAGTTCTAAAAGAAAAAAATTTAACCACATTGTTGAATTTTCTACAAAACATTCGACTTTTTAACCCAAAAACATAAATTTTTAACACAAAAATATGAATTTTCAACAAAATGGTTTAATTTTCTACCAAAATAGTTGAGTTTTGAACCAACAAATACGCCTTTTTAGCAAAATTGTTACATTTTCAACAAAACAATAAAATTTTCAACCAAATAATAACATTTTTTAATAAAAAGATGAATTGTCAACCAAAAAGATAATAGTAGACTTTTCAATTAGAAAGAAAATGAATTTTCGACCAAAAAGGCGAATTTTAAATAAAAATAGTTGAATATGAAACCAAAAAAGACGAAATTACTACCCAGATATAAATTTCTAAAAAAAAACAAACTAATGTTCAACCAAAAAAGATTCTTTAGTTCTTAAAGAAAAAGAATTTAACCACATTGTTGAATGTTCAACCCAAAAATATGAAAAAAAAACAAAAGTTCATTTTCAACAAAATAGTTTAATTTTCAACAGAACAGTTAAATATTGAATCAACAAGATGCCTTTTGAACGAAATTGTTAAATTTTCAACAAAAGAATCAAATTTTTAACCAAATAGTAATATTTTTAACCGGAAAGATGAATTCTCAACCAAAAATATGATAAAACTTTTCAATTAAAAAAACAAGAATTCTCGATCAAAAAAGGCGAATTTTAAATAAAACAGTTGCATTTTAAACCAAAAAAGACGAAATTACTACCCAGAGATTAATTTTCAAACCAAAAAGACTAGTGTTCAAAAAATGTAACCACATTGTTGAATTTTCAAGCGAAAAATATGAATTTTCTACAAAACGCTCGAATTTTTAACCCAAAAATATGAATTTACAAAAAAAAAGTTAATTTTCAACAAAATTGTTTAATTTTCTACCAAAATAGTTAACTTTTGAACCAACATCGATGCTTTTTAAAAGAAATTGTTAAATTTTCAACAGAATAATAAATTTTTCAACCAAATAATAAGAGATGAATTTTCAAACCAAAAAGACTAAGGTTCAATCAAGAAAGATTCTTTGGTTCTAAAAGAAAAAAAATTTAACCACACTGTTGAATTTTTAAGCGAAAAATATGAATTTTCTACAAAACGCTAGAATTTTTAACCCAAAAATGTGAATTTTCAAACAAAAAAAGTTAATTTACAACAAAATAGTTCAATTTTCTACCAAAATAGTTAAATTTTGAAGCAGGAAAGATGCCTTTTAAACAAAATTGTTAAATTTTCAACAAAATACTAAAACTTTCAACCAAGTAATAACATTTTTGACCAAAAAGATGAATTTTTAACCAAAAATATAATAGTAGACTTTTCAATTAGAAAGAAAATGAATTTTCGGCCAAAAAGGCGAATTTTAAATAAAAATAGTTGAATATGAAACCAAAAAAGACGAAATTACTACCCAGAGATGAATTTTTAAACCAAAAAGACTAATGTTCAACCAAGAAAGATTTTTTGGTTCTAAAATAAAAAAGATTTGAACACAGTGTTAAATTTTCAAGCGAAAAATATGAATTTTCTACAAAACGCTTGAATTTTCAACCCAAAAATATGAATTTAAAACAAAAAGTTAATTTTCAGCAAAATAGTTTCATATTCTACCAAAATAGTTGAAATTTGAACCAACAACGATGCTTTTTAAACGAAATTGTTAAATTTTCAACAAAATAATAAATTTTTCAACCAAATAATAAGAGATGAATTTTCAAACCAAAAAGACTAATGTTCAACCAAGAAAGATTCTTCAGTTCTAAAAGAAAAAAAAGGTAACCACATCGTTGAATTTTCAAGCGAAAAATAGGAATTTTCTACAAATCGCTTGAATTTTCAACCCAAAAAATATGAATTTTCAAAAAAGAAAAGTTAATTTTCAACAAAATAGTTTAATTTTCTACCAAAATAGTTGAATTTTGAACCAACAAAGATGCCTTTTAAACAAAATTGTTAAATTTTCAATAAAATACAAAAATTTTCAAGCAAGTAATAACATTTTTAACTAAACAGATGAATTTTCAACCAAAAATATAATAGTAAACTTTTCAATTAAAAAAAAAATGAATTTTCGACCAAAAAAGGCTCATTCTAAATAAAATAATTCAATTTGAAATAAAAAAAGACGAAATTACTACCAAGAGATGAATTTTCAAACCAAAAAGACTAATGTTCAACCAAGAAAGATTTTTAGTACTTCAAGAAAAGAAAAATTAACTACATTCTTGAATTTTTAAGCGAAAATTATAAATTTTTTACAAAACGCTTGAATTTTGAACTCAAAAATATGAATTTTTAAAACAAAATTATGAATTTAAAAAAAAAGTTAATTTTCAACCAAATAGTTTAATTTTCTAACATAATAGTTGAATTTTGTACCAACAAAGATTTTTAAACCTCTTTAACCTATTTAAGCCTTTTAAACAAAATTGTTGAATTTTCAACAAAATAATAAACTTTTCAACCAAGCAATACAATTTTTAACCAAAAAGACGAATTCTCAACCGAAAATATCACAGTAGACTTTTCAATAAAAAAGAATGAACTTTCGCCGAAAAATAGTTTCATTTTCTTATTAGGTTCTATTAATTCAGTTCACATTTAAGCGAAAAACGGAAAGTTTCTTGAAAACAGAGGAAAAGAGAAGAATTTTTTAAAATGGGAGAAAAAGAGGAAAGAATGTGAAGCACGATAAATTGAAGTTGAAACAGAAAAATCCATATAACTTTTGTTAAATAACGAATTAAAACCTAAACAATTTCAGGGCTCAGAACTGCTCAAGCTTCAAAAAATAGTAAAATAGTAACCATACTTCTCTCAACAAAGTAACCGAACAAAAAAAAAAAGAAAGTTTCCACCAAAATTATGAATCTTAAAAAAATGTATGTTTAAGAAAGTAGTTCAACTTTCAACAAAATACGTTATTTTTCAACCAAATTCTTGAGTTTTCAACCAGTAAATATGGATTTTTGACAAAAAATTACCTTTCAACCAAATGGTTGAATTTTCTACGAAAACAGGGGAATCTTCAACCGAAAAAGACGAATTTTCAACAAAATAAGTACATTTCTAACGAAAAAGATGAATTTTCAAATAAAATTATAAGTATTTTTAGACAAAAGGGTGATTTTCAATCAAGATTAATTTTCTACCAAAAAATACGAATTTTCAACTAAAATGATGAAGTTTCAACAAAAAAATAAAGTTTTAACAAAAATTCTTCAACTTTTAACCGAATTTCAACCAAAGAAGATAAATTATCATCGAAAAATATAATACATAGTTCGATATTTCAACAAAAAATATTTAAATTTTAAATTAAAAACTAACAATTTTAGCTAAATTGCAATTTTGATCAGGATTTCCCGGCTCCAAAGTGCCAAATTTACACTCAGGGTGGCGATTCAGCGGACGATTTCAAATTCCCGGTCATTTCCCGGTTTTCCCCGGTCCAGTTTTTCAATTTTCCCGGTCAACTAAAAGTAACATATTCATATTTGCCGCAAACATTTATTTTAATTCATGACATTCGTTCTAAACATCTTTTAACACAACAGAGCAAAACGTTGCAAAATAAATGGATTTTGACAAAAATACTTAAATTTTCCACTAAAAAATATCAATTTTTTTACAAAAAAATGGAATAGTTAAACATTCAGTTGAAAA
>CAKNYM010042367.1:0-37676 GCA_932195095.1 Andricus curvator
AATCGGGTAGTGAGGCAATGAACTTTCGAGTTCGAACTGCTAATCAATTTTTTTTTATGATATAATGATGTTCAGATAATGAATTTCTCATAGTTTCTTCGCGATTGTTTTGTTCTAATAATTCCTGTAATGACGAAAAACTTGTAGGAAATTATTTGTAGGAATATCATAAGTAGTTAAACTTTGAACCAAAGAAATGAATCTGCAACCAAAAAAATTAATCTTTACCAGCGTAGTACAATTTTCAAAAAAAAAAAAAAGTAAATTCTTTAGAATAAATATAATAGTTTAAACGTGTCGACGGAAAATGTTTTAATTTGAAATCAACAGCAGCATAATTCATCCAACAACGACCAATTGTTAACGAAGTAGTTGAATCTTCACCAAAAACAGATTAATTTCTAATCAAACAGTTCCACTTTTAATCAAAAAGATGCAATTTTTTCACCAACGAAGGTAAACTGTAACCCAAAAAACGGCTTTTCACACTTATGAATGACTTTTCAACCATAGAGATGAATTTTTAAGGAAGTACTGTACATTTTAAACAAGTGGTTGAATTTTCAACGTTAAAAGATGAATTCTCATCAAAAATTATCATACTTGATAGTGAAACCGAAAAAGATTTAATATTACATTAAACCCAATTAAATTCAACCCAAAAAGTCAAGTTTTATACATGAAATTTCAACGAAATAGTTGTATTGTCAGTTGAAAAAATGAAATTTAAATGAACGTAAATGTAAATAAAAAATTAAATTTCCAACCATAGAAGCTAATATTTAATTAAAAAATTAATTTTTAAGAACGTAGTTCAACTTTCAACCAAGTAGTTTAATGTTCAACAAAAAAAAAAAATGAATTCTGAACGAAAACTCTAATACTGGCAATATTTAAAAAAAAGAAAATTGCAATCGTAAATAAAGAACAGTAAACTCCACCCAAAAACTAAGAATATGCGCCAAAGTATTAGAATTTTTAACGGAATAGATTACTAATAGTAATACTAAGAAGATTAATTTTTTACCAAAAAAGATGTAGTTGCAAAAACACAAGGTGAATTCTTAAACAAAACAGATTGATTTTCAAGGAAACAGTTTCATTTGTAACAAAAAATATGGAATTTTCACAAAAGGATGCGAATTTGACAACAAAAAAGACGATTTTTTAACCGAATTTAAATTTGCAACCAAGAAAGATTTCTCAGTAATGTAAGAAAACAAATGTAACCAAGTTGTTCAGTTTGCAAGCAAAAAAAATGAATTTTCAATAAAAAATAGTACAGTTGTTATTCCAACCCACGAAGACAACACATTTTTTATTTCAAATAAAAAAAAGTTGTGTTCCAAAAAAAGAGAAATTTTCAAAAATTCACACAGTTGAATTTTCATGTAAAAAAATAACTGTTAACGACAACAAAAACACATTTTCAGCAATTTATATTCCTTAACTATGGAGATGAATCTTGAACAGATGGAATTACTTTTTAAGCAAGTAATGAAAACTTTCAATAATGATGTATGTATTTTTAATCTAAAAGATGAATTGTCAGCGAAAAATATAGGTGACATGTCAGACAAACAATATTTTGATCTTGAATGAGAAATAGTCAAATTCAGCCAAAAAGGAGACATCTCCAAAAAAATGGTTCAATTTTCAACCAAATAGTACAATTTTGCAACAAAATAGATGAATTTTTCACCATAAATATAATAATAAACTTCTCAACCAAATAAAAAGACCACGAGTGCAATATCATTACTTGAAACATTTTGAAAGAAAAACAATTTTCAACAATAAGAAAATAGTTCCATTATCAGCAAGGTCATTGGAATTGAAAGAAAATAGTGAAATGTTTATGTTAAACAGTTCAGTTTTCAACCTACAAAGATGAATGTTCAAAGAAATAGTAAAACTTGCCACGAAAACATATGAAGTTCAACCAAAAACCAAATAGTCGAATTTTCAAGCCAAAAGTCGAATTATTTGGTTCAAAATTCATTTGAATAATTAATGATGGAACTATTTTGTTCAAAAATCTTTAGTTTTTTTTGACATTGATTTGTTTTCTGATAAGTAAGCTTTTCCATTTTCAGGTAACAATTCATCGTGTTTGTTGAAAATTCAACCAATTTATCTTCAAAACTTATGAAAACTTTCTTTTCTGGCAAATAAATCCGTCTTGATTGAAGATACAACTACATACATCGTTGAAAGTTACAAATTCCGAAGTAAAAATTGATGTTAATAGTTGAAGATCCCTCCCTTTGGTCAAAAATTAAACTATTGTGTTGAAAATAATTTTTTTCTGGTGTAGATCAAGTCTTGAATTGCAAGTGTACCTATTGTATTGTTGGTTGAAAAGCGATTGTTTTAGTTTTAAATTCAACTATAAGCATGAAAAGGAATTTCTTTTTTGATAATTAATATTTTCCGTCGCAAATTCTACTACTGGAAAATTGTACTATTTGGTAGATAATGATTGTTGTTTGTTGAAAATCAATGTTTCTGTTACAACATTCATCATGTTAGTGCAAATAGAACTATTTCTTTGTAATTCATATTTTTGTCGAAAATTCACATTTTCCGGGTTGGAAATGCGACTGTTTGATAGAAAATTCACCTACTTGGCTTTCAAATTCAATAATTTTGTAAAAAATTCAACTACTTGGTTGCAAACTTAATTTTGTAGTTGAAACTTTGTCTGTTTGGGTAGAATATTAATCTTTTAGTTCTAAAACTCTTCCGTTTGGTTGAAGACACAACTATTCTGTTAGAAATTCGTCTGTTTTGTTGAACTAAACCGGTCGAAAATTCATTTTTCATAAGTAATTTATTATACTGAAAATTGAAATATTCCATTTTTGATAGAAAACTTTTTTGTTATTTGAAAATTCAACAATTTGCTTCGAGATTTATGTATTTTTATAATAATTCGTATTTTTGTCAGAAAATTGTTCTTATTGGTTAGAAAACCATATCTGTGGTTGAAACTCAAACTATTTGGTTTCTTAATGTTTAAATTTTTTGAAAACTTTTTTTTTACCATTCATCATTTAAGTTGAAAATCAATATCTGCAAGTTATGGGAAATTACGTTTGTTATTGATAACTTATTTTTGAAGATGTTGAAAACCATATAAGTTTGCACATTTTTATTGAGTTAAAAATTCCATTAGAATATTGTGCCTGCATGTTCTTCTAAATTCATCTGTTTACAATTAGAAAGTGAACAAAAGTATGTTTAAAAAATCTTGAAATGCTGAGAGAAGCTTATAAGTTTGCATTTCAAGGTCAATATTTAGTATTTGCATTTATAAAATATTTTGTGTTCCGTATTTCTTCAGTCATCCCATTCTCACATTTGTGAACACTAATAATTTCTAATTCAAACAAGACAGATAATTAGTACTGTTTCAGATCATATGTAATATAACAATTGAAAACTGAAGTTCAAATAAAGCCCAAGAATGATATTAGTTGATATTATGTATTGAACTGTATAGCATGTGATGCAGCGCCACCTGGTGAAATATATATTGTGCAAAGAGCGTTCACAACGCAGAAACTCTTCTCCTCCTCACACATCAGGTCGCTTGTAGCTGTTTGATGCTGCCTGACGGTGAATACCTATCTGGGAGCAAGAGTAGGCGGTCGCCAGTGGTCAACTCGAACATGGTTTGTGACGTCGGTTCCCATCTGCTGGCCTAACCGTTTGCTACGCGTTCACGTGGTCCGCTCAAGTACGGAGCTGCCTAGTTTTCGGGTAGCCACGACCATTTACTCTCTGCTCCCCACAGGAGTCTTCCTACCTCTGGTAGCGCGAACGGACCTTTTAGTTCCTAACACTGGGAAAATATGAACAGAGGAGGAGTGTGTCAGGAACGCATGGAGCGTTCACCCAGCATTTCGCTCCCAGTCCCTGCTTTAACGTTGCTTAATATACGCGAGTGCGACGATTTGTCAAAAAAAACATAATTATTACTGAAAATGGCCGCCAAAAAAGTGGGTCTCCGTGTTGCGTTGTCGGGTGTGTTAACAATCGTTTGAACTCGCCGGAAACTTATTTTTATAGCTTCTTTTTTGATAGAAAGTTAATCTCAGTTGTAGAAAATTAATTTTTTAAATTCAAAATTCAACTATTTAAAAATTAACTTTTTTTAGAAAATTCGTCTTTTTGGATTGAAAATTCAACTATTTTGTTAACAGTTTATCTTTTTGGTTTAAAAATGCATCTCTTTCGGTAGAAATTTAATTTTTCCTTACTAAAAAAAAGTCAGAATAAAAGTCAAGATTTCTTACCACTTTTGTTACGTTTCTCGACAGAAATCGTCAGAAAAAGTCAAAACTCATGAAAAAATGTTCAGAAATCGTCAGAGCTTGGGTATTAAGGATAATCCTTTTATTAGGGGTCCAACAATAGAATGCCATAAAACCTAATCCCTTTTATATTTCCCAGGTTATTTATATTATTTATTTATATTCATTTATGCATATTCTCTTTCCACTTATATTTAATTATAAATATTTATATACTAAATGACTCTAAAGGTGAATCTGAAAATTTTTTCCGTTTTGACGTATCTCTTCCTCTTTACAAGATACATTATATTTATCCTAATTTTAAATTTTTGTATGAAAATTTTTAGATATCTGATATCGTCGAAACCCGTCGATTCTGAATTTATATCTTTTGAATCTGTATATGTCTACCTGCGGTCCTAGCCCATGAGCTACCTGATAGGATGTGAATTAGCATGTCTTCAGAAATAGTCAGACTCGTCAGGAATAGTCAGGATGTTCAGAAATCGTCAGAACTTCTGACCATTTGTGACGATTCCTGACTTTTTTTTTAGTAGGGATTCTGTTGTTGAGAATTTAAAGTAGTCCGGATATTGGAAAAGCTAGTCAAAGCTATGTCCATTATTTTTTTCTGAAATTTGGAATTAAATCCAAAATTTGGCCAGTTTATCAATCAATAAATTGAGTATTAAATTTGTATGCTGATAAAAATAAATAAAATGTATTTAAAATAATAATAGAATTTAAATTTAAATGTTGATTTGACTCGATTCGAGTCAACGTCATTTTTTACGCTCAGCAGTTGGCAGCGTAACCACATGTCGAGAAAGTAAACATAACCTGCAATAAACCGGCAACAAAATCATTAGTCAAAATTTTGCGCGCTTCCCGATTCCAGCAGAACCTCACAGAAGCTGTACTGCCAACCTTAGTCAACGCCACACCGTTATCGTCATATTTTACCTCGGTATGTTTTGCTAAAATTGAGCTCAAATACCCTGGAAGCAAGTACAAATGAGCAGTAATTCAAATTTCACATTATATTTTCTGTCTCCAAAACAGTTTTCCTATTAATATTCAACGTGTTTTAAAGCCAAAATTAACCATTTTTGGAGCCCTAGAAAGGCCTCTCCATAAGATCCCATGTTATTGACACGTCTTTAAACAGCGATAATTCAAAATTTAACCTGGAAAGGACCCCTAAAAAAGGCATTATGTGAAAGAGGACATATTGTTTCGTCAAAAAAAAATAATTTTTACGATTTTTCGTCTGACCGATCCAATAGCCGGACTACTTTAACTAATCGCTTGAAAATTCGTCTTTCTTCGATGAAGTTGATAGTTTCTGATGTTAGGTTATAATCTTTTTCGCTTTAAATACCTAGTGGGCACAAACGTTATTAAACGGCTCAAAAACGTCCTATGCCAGCCCAAATAACGTTCCTTAAACATACAATATGTTCCACGGACGTTTCACGGACGTATTTGGAACATGAAACGTTTTCAGAACATTATTTGGTCTGATATAGGACAGTTTTTGAAACGTTCAAATAACGTCTTTTGATTTGTACGTTCAAGAAACGTTTTTAGGACGTTCCAATTACGTTTTTAAATTTCGTGCCCACTGGGTATCAACAAATACATTTTTGTTGTTGAAAATACATTTTTTTTGATAGAAAATTAAACTGCGTTGTAGAAAATTCATTTTGTAAATTCAACTATTTACAAATTAACTTTTTTTCGAAAATTCATATTTTTGGGTGGAAAACGCAACTATTTAGTACAAAATTCGTCTTTTTGGATTGAAAATTCAACTATTTTGTCAACAGTTTATCCTTTTAGTTCAAAAATTCATCTCTTTCGGGAGAAATTTCATTTTTCTGTTGTTGATAATTTAACTATTCGCTTGAAAATTCGTCTTTCTTCGATGAAGTTGATATTTTTTGATATAAGGTTATAAGCTTTTTTCCTTTAAATATCAACTAATATATTTTTTTGTTGAAAATACATCTTTTTTGATAAAAAATTAATCTCCGTTGTAGAAAATTAATTTTTAAAATTTTCAATTCAACTATTTAAAAATAAACTTGTTTGGTTGAAAATGCAACTTTTTAGTAGAAAATTCGTCTTTTTGGATTGAAAATTCGACTATTTTGTTAACAGTTTATCTTTTTGGTTTAAAAATTCATCTCTTTCGGTAGAGATTGCATTTTTCTATGTTGTTGAGAATTTAACTACTCGCTTGAAAATTCGTCTTTCTTCGATGAAGTTAATAGTTTTTGATGTAAGGTTATAAGCTCTTTTCCTTTAAATATCAAATAATACATTTTTCTGCTGAAAATACATCTTTTTTGATAGAAAATTAATCTATTTTCACACTTTTTCACATCTGATTGTTCAGTGAGCCGATTGACGCACTGAAAAGTTGCCGTTAGTCACCACCGTGGCGCCACCCGTTCACCTGCACATACTCAATAGAAATGGATTGGTGACTATGGGGGGGAAACGTGAATAGCAATTAGAAAGAGAAGGGAGAGAGTGGTAGGAAAGCTGTCTCTTTCTGGTCGAAGGTGATTGGTCTAGAACGTTTTCGAGGGTTGGGACTCTATTCTCCAGTTCACTCGACATTTTTTCGCATGCGAAAATTGTTGAGCGTTGTTGGCATTCTTGAGCACCACTCGAAAGTGCTTTCGAAGATGAAGTCGTAAGCGAAGCGTAGTGCGACGTTGCCGATATGTCAAAGTAGTGAATAGGCCAATAAAATGCAGAGTACAGAAGTACGCGTGAAACGTTTTGCCCACGGTCGTATAAACAGGTCTAGAATCTCCGGTCGTGGGGGCATTGGTACGATGACTCAAGTTTTGAATATGATCTGTGTCTCTAAGTTACCACCAAGAGTTGAGCGCAACGATCGGAGGGTATGTACAGAGGGTCCAGTGACAGTGTGGCAACCTACCCGGATGCCGCCATTTTATGGCCGGATGCCGCCATTTTAAGCACTGGTTATCCATAGTGTAATATATATATATATATATATAGTATATGTATAAGAAAACTGAGCCAATCAGCGAGGGGTACACTAGGTGTACCCCTAGTACCTAGGTGTCTTTGCTCAGAATGCCAGAATACTTTGACTCAATATAATTTAATAATTTGACTCAAACGAGGCATTAATTTAGAAAGTTTTTATTATTTAAAAAAAAATAATTACTACCAAAAAAGGTGAAATGCTCGAGTTTTGAACGAAAATGCGCTTTTGATTTATAGCGGGAAGTTCAAATTGATATTTTATATCAAGTAATGATATTACTTAGTATATATATATATATACAGGGTGTCCCAGTACTCAAACATTTTTGTATTTTTGAATTCTAACAAAAAAATGGCGTGGAAAATAATTCTAAAATTTTTTTGCTAAAGGTAATAATTACCGAGTAATTAACAATTAAAGATTAACCAATCAGAAGCACGTGTTAGAAGGTCGACAGTCCATGTGCCATCGACAAGAGTCTGTGCATAAACAAGTTCAGTTCGTATAATTTCTCCTCCGTTCACTTTTCCAGTAGGTTGTGACTCTCTGGTGTAACTTTCACACGTCAACGAGATACAAACAGAGCCGTAACTAGCCTTTTTTGCGCCCGGTGCGAGTTGATAATTTTGCGCCCCCCCCCCCCACCCTCAAAAAAATAACGCCGTAGGCCAATAGTTGAAAAATTCCTAGGTTGAATGGTCATTGATGTCTCGTGGGAGATCCTGAGCAAGAAAACACGAACACAAAAACTAAAGTTTGACAATTCTCAAGAGCAATAGAATTTTTTGGGCAGTGAAAAATGTTCCTGATCGCTAAAGCAGGACTTAAAGGCCTAGATTAGTTTATTGCATAATTATGATTTGTTGACTTATCGGTAATCGCCAAAAAGTACATTCCTTAGTATTTTCAAATTTTTTATTTTTCCGAACTGACACGTTAGGCATACAAATGAAGAAGTTTTCATTAACAAAATGTACTTACACACACTAAATAAATGTGAACTGAATTAATTCTTTAGTGAATAAAGGAACTATGTCTTACAAAATTAAAACATTTCGAATTAAATTGTAAAAAAGGGAATTCAGAAAATATTCAAATCTTAACTTTTCGTGCCTTCTGTGATGCGAAAGTATCAATGATATAATCGTAATTAAGTTGTTTTGCAATTGCATTTTCTATGGACAAGACGCCCAAACTCGTCAATCTCAATTGCCCCATACACGATCTTAAGTATGTTTCGATCAGTTTCAGTTTGCTGAAACTTCGTTCGCAAGAAGCTACAGTCACAGGTAATGTGAGAAAAATTCTCAGAGCTATATCAATGTTCGGACAAGTTTCCGCTAAGGAATATTCATGAAGTGCCTGAAGCAAGTCCAACGAAGCTGTTGATTCTGACTCAGCGAAAAGTGTATCTGCTTGAAATTTTACCGTTTCCAATTCACTGATAAATTCTGCCTGATTTTTGTTGATAAGGTTCAGCTTCTCAAATCTCCATTTGAAATGAGTTATTAAAGTGTCTGTTACTTCAAACATTCCATTTTTGAATTTTTGTTTTGGTGTTATGTTGCCACCTGCGTCCAAACTTTCATCCATGTCTTGTCTTTTGACACATCGTCTCCTTTTTTGAGCAAAATCATTTTCAATTGCAATGGTTGTAGCTACATTTTCCGCTACATCAAAGACTTTTTTCTCAAAATTTTCATCTCGGATGTTTCGAATCTGTTTTGTGAGTCCTTCTACCATTTTGGATGCTCTATCTACCGTGACATTTTTGTATTGTAGACATCGATTCACTCTGTCAATGGCAGTTAAAATTCGAGCCCACACACTTAAGGTGCACAGAAATTTGAAATCTATATTAGTCAATAAACTTTTAGCTGTTGCAATAGTGTCAGCATTATACTTATCAGAAGTCAAAACATTTAATGCAGTGACAACTTGTGGGAGTTGTGTGTTTAAGGCGTTCACTGCCCTTGATTTAGTCGACCACCTAGTGTCTGCGTGACATTTCAAAGATACACTAATATGATGCATCAGAACTTCCCAACGAATTGTTGATCCAGAAAAAAAAGTAAAAAGTCTTTGAACAATATCGAAAAACGTTATCATATCGGATGAAACGTTGGCAGCATGAACTCCTGCAAGGTTCAAACTATGTGCCGTACATGGAACAAATTGAGCATGTTCGTTTATTTCCCGAATCTTAGCTTGGACACCGTTGTATTTTCCGCTCATATTACTTCAATTATCATAGCCCTGTCCTCTGATATTTTTTATGTTGAGACCATCCGCTTCCAATTTGCTGGTAATTTCATTTGCTAATCCGTCGCCAGTTTTTTCGTGAGAGATAATAAAATCAATAAAACGTTCCTCTGTGGTGACCTTCCCATTAACAACTCTCACATATCTCAAAATTTGGGACATCTGTTCCTGATGCGAAAAATCTGGAGTGCAGTCAAAAACAATAGAATAATATTTTGCGGACTTCACTTCGTCAAGAATTTGTTTTCTAACAGCAGCCGCCATTAACTCAATGATTTCGTTTTGAATCAATGGAGAGACATAAGTCACGCTTACCTTTCTATGAGATTCAATATGTCATTTTCATTCTGGATTGTAATTCGCTATCAAGTTAATAGCGTTTAAAAATATTCCTGAACTCTGTTCGCCAATTCTTTCATCAGTTCCTCTTGAGCTAAATTGTTCTCAGCAGAAAAAAGAATGACTCTAATGTATACCCTTAGAATTTGCCGCCATTTTTCCTTTTCTTGATCAATTGCGATTTGAAGAGACGCATCAATGGATGATTTTACGCTCAAATTTTTTTCCAGAGCTTTCCATTTAATACAATTTTCACGGTGTAGTGGCGAGTTCTCATGCTCAGGAATTCTTGGATTTAAATGTCGCCACTCGTTAAAACCTTGCTCTGGATTGGCAAGTGAAGATACACTGGGGTTTTTAAAAAGAATTATACTGAACAGAATACAAGCGAAACAAAATATTGCTCCTCTTTTTTTACTATAGATCAACCAGCTTCTGTCCAAAACCTGTCCGTTAACTAATTTTCTTCTGAACCATTCTTTAGAAAGTTTTCTATTTCCAGTGGTTTCAGATAGAGAAAAATCTGATTCTTTTCCTTGGTCCAGACCACGTTCGACAAGAAAACTACGAATTGAGTCAGTCATTGGGAACCATGATTTTCCATCATTTCGGTCAAGAGTGGCGGTCTGTTTCACTGGATCTGTATGCAAAGATTCTTTTAATTCATTACTTTCATCTTGAAGACTGGAATCGGCTGTATCCTGCGGCGATGATGCGATTTCGTTGTCAGGTTGTGATGTGGTAGGTACTTGAAATATTTTGTCTGCAGCTACATCTAAGTCACATCTTTTAGAATCGTGAAGAGCATTATTAGATTGAGGTTGTACAGTCGAGTCTACGTTTGCCCAGCTAAGCAAAGCTTTTGACATTTTCTTGTCATCGTTTTCTTTGGACCGTTTTCTTTTCCGGAACTCCGCACCAGATGGTCGTTTAGGAGGCATCGTTGAGAAGTGATCAAGAATTCAGAATATCTAAACAAAACAAAAAGTTGAAACTATTTGAAGATTTTAGTAAAAGGCATTTTGAGGGTGTAAAGGCAAAATAAGGTAACTGACAAAATGGCAATTGTGCAGGAGAGCGAAGAAACATTGTGTAAATTCGAAATCGCTATTAAAAAAATAAAAACCAAATTCTGCTTCTGAACTTACGTATTGCTTAATCGATAACAAAAAAAGTTTTAATGAAAAGATGCTTCCAGTTATGAGAAAATATTATCCGAAGGTGATCATGTCGGGTTGACACTTTTTATACCCAGTTCGAGTCGAATTAAGACAGTGATAAGAAATGAATTACTCATTGAAAAAATAAAATAAAGATCAATGCCCGAGATTTTGAGTTAATGAATACAGAGAAAAAAAGTTTGATAGAAACAATCATTCGGTTACGAGAAAATTAAGTTTTAGTTTTGAGGTTAGAATTTCATGGGTTCTAAAAAGCGTCTTAAAATCGTGACGAAAATGATAATTTTCATTTAATTTAAAATGCTGACACGCACCCGAGATTTTGAGTTTATGAACACGGAGAAAATGTTTTATCGAAAAAAGTTATGCAGTTCCGAGAAAATCATTTTTCAATTAGACGGTGTCTACTCTCTCTCGATGTGTTTGAATTGTCGAGAAAAAAAAAACAATTTTCGGAAAATTTTCAGTTAACTGCTTTTGCATTTCCACCCTTCATTATTATTATTATTATATTATTATTGATTAGCGATTCGAACTCGAAAGTTCATCGCCTCATCTACCCGAAACCGCCACACATCTCTATCCTGTGCATCCTCCATCCAGTTTAAGTAATCAGGTCCTAGTTCTTTTAGATCATCCCTTACATTTTTCTCCCATCTGATTCTCGGTCTGCCTCTAGGTCTCTTACCAATCGGTTTCCCTCTTAAAACTTGCGCCACTGTTCTTTCATTGCCCATTCTTGCTACATGCCCCGCCCATCTTAGTTTACGCGCTTTCATTACTCTATTAATATTTGCTGACCCGTAGAGAGCGTGTAGCTCATCATTATGCAGTTTCCTCCATTCACCAGTCTCTTCGTCCCTCTTTGGACCATAGATTTTTCTAAGTACTTTATTTTCAAAAACTCTAAACCTATTCTCCTCTCCTTTCTTCAGCGCCCACGTTTCACACCCGTACATAACGACCGGCATTATTATTGTTTTGTAAATTCTTACTTTGATGTTTCTAGATAGCAATCGCGATTTTAGTAGTATGTTTGCTGCATAGTAGCACCCATTGCCAGCGTGCAGCCGTGCGTTGATTTCCGTTTTAATATTATTTTTGCTAGTTATAATAGACCCGAGGTATTTAAACTCGTTAACCCTTTCGAATTTCATATTTCCGGCCATGAGCTCCCCGCCTACATTACTTTGTTCGGATCTGACGACGGTCATATATTTTGTCTTTGATTCGCTAACTTCCAAACCAATATCTTTGGCTTTTGTGATCAAGATCTCTGCGTTTTTAGCTACGGTTTCTTTATCATCCCCTAGTAAGTCGAGATCATCCGCATACCCAAGAATTTGTATTATCCCATTGAGGGTTGCACCGGTCGGATTCACTTGTACTTGTCTGACCACGTATTCTAAAACTAAGTTGAAAAGGACGCACGAAAGTGCATCGCCCTGTTTCAGGCCATCGCGGATCGAAAACTCTTCCGATAAACTTCCGTTTGCACGTATTCTACCCCTACTGCCGCTTAAGCAAATTTCGATAAGTCTAACTAATTTTCTTGGTACATCCAAGAACTCTAGGATCCAGTACATTCGTTCGCGTATAATAGAGTCGTAAGCTTTTTTGAAATCGACAAATAGCTGATGCACTACTTCATTAAATTCCCATTTCTTTTCTAACAGTTGTCTAATTGTAAACATTTGATCGCTTGTAGATCGGTTTCGGCGGAATCCACACTGGTAATCCCCAATGATTTCCTCGGCAAAAGGAGTTAGTCTACTTAAGATTACATTGGACAGGATCTTATAACATGAAGGCACAAGTGAAATTCCCCGATAATTGTTACAATTCGTTTTATCGCCTTTTTTAAAGATAGGAATAATAATAGAGGTATTCCATTCCTATTTGTTGTTGCAAATCCGAAAGTTTACAGATTTATGTAATGATACTATGAATATATACTATGAATCTTATGCATGAAACTATACAATATTATTAATTTTAAATCATAACAATCGTATAGAAATTCTTTTTTTTTAAATCAAACTAGTGTTACAAATAATCTATCATTCACACGAAATATTTGCAGAATAAAACAAAATATAAAATCTTGACAAAAAGCAAATTAAGTACCGTTGTATTTAGACATGAGTAAAACAGCTCTATTTATTTATTTTAATCACTGAGATAACATCTCGCACCTCGCTTTTTACATGAAAATTTAATATCTAGGATTTTTTTAAATTGGAATATGAGGACCAAAAATTATAGGGAATATTTAGTATACTTTTTTGATAGAGAATAAGAATGAAAACTGAAAAAATAATTTTTGGTTTAAATATAATTGTGTGAAGATGACTGAAACGTACCATTTTGTCACATTGGGTATATTTTCACTTATTTAAAAAAATTGAAATATTTGTTCGCTTATTTATTTGTGAGCACTGACCGAAGCGAACTGGAATAAAGAACAAATTACTACTCTGATTTTGTTAGGCAATGGTGATTCGCCTCAATTAGTTTGAATTTATTTTTATTCATGATATTTTAAGGTTAGCAAATCATGGCATCAATTCCTTTTTCGTATATGGATTTTGGTATTTTCATATAACAGACTTATTTATTTTCGGTCGAGACATAATGAGTATTTCAATGTTCAATGCAATCTATGCTTTAAAAAGTCATATTTTCGTAAAAACTATCACCTCAAAATTCAATAAATACGATAGGAGCTACCACCGCATTTTAATGACTTTAAGAAGAATAGCAGATTCATAAATCTCCAAGGGATCAGAAAGGAATTATTTAATCGTCCATAGTTTGAGTTTGTAAGAATCTCATTTTGCCACAAAATCACTAAAAACTCACCAAATAAAAAAGAAGGTTACGTGTTTCTTTGAGCTTCTTACGATTTACGATATAAAAGAAATTCCAAAGCAAAATGTCACATTTTCAATGTGAATTCCGTACTTACCCATGTTGTTAATTGCACACATTACAAAACCTGATTCTGAGTAAACAGACACCAAATGCGAACTAATTTAATTATTTAACTGACAGCCCGAGCAGAGATGAGATACTCGTCCGGAACTGTCTGAAGCCTTGAGATAGCGAAAATATGTAACGCTACGCTGCATCCACTGCCTGACAGGCTAGAAGCTGCGCAAATGGGAACTTAACTTGAGGGCGCCACTTTCCCTTATTAAAATTATCAGAGTTTCTAAAATAACACAAGAATACGCGTGAATAAAGATGACCAAAAACTGACGGCGGTCTGAGATTGGTGGAAAACTAACCCCTTTTCCAGCTCGTCCAATGAAACTTCAAGGTTTTGCGTAGTTATAGCCGCAGCCTAAAATTATATAAGGGGGCAACTACATGTTTTAGAAATTAGAATGGGGGCGTAGCCGGGATTTCCAGGAAATATTTTTATTTTAAATGGAAAATTTATCAGTTTCATCAGCAGAATTATTTTTGTATTTTGCGCCCCCCGTGGTCTGCGCCCGGGGCGGGGGCACCGACGGCACCGCCCTAGTTACGGCTCTGGATACAAAAATTGCAAAAAATATTTTCCACAATCAACCAAATTTGACAAAATTCTCATGAATTCTGTAAATTCCCTTGAATTTTGTAGAATTTTCGAGAACTCAGTGGAATTCTCCTGAATTCTGAAGAATTCTCTTGAATTCAGCAGAATTTTCTTAAAATCAGCGAAATTCTCTCTAACTCTGTAGAATTCTTTTGATTTCAGCAGAATTCTTTTGAATTCAATGGAATTCTCTTGAATTTTGTATCGTTCTCATGAATTCACTATAATTCTCTTGAATTCAGTAGTACTCTTTTTAGTTCGGCAGAACTCTCTTCAATTCAGCAGAATTCTCTAACGTTCGGCAGAATTCTTTTGAGATCAACAGCATTCTCTGGAATAATGTAGAATTCTCCTGAATTCAATAGAATTTCCTTGAATTTATCATAATTCTCTGGAATTCTGTAAAAATATCTCGTAAATTCATTAGAATTCTCTTGAATTATGTATAATTCTCTTAAATTGTGTACAATTTTTTTAAATTCAGCAGAATTCTCTTGAAATATGTAAAATTCTCTTTAACTTTGTTTAATTCTCTTAAATTCAGTAGAATTCTCCTAGGTTTGGCAGAATTCTCTTGAATTTAGTCAAATTATCCTGTGTTCTTTCCAATTTAGCAGAATATTCTTGAAATCAGCAAAATTCTTTCGAATTCAAAAGAATTCTCTAGAGTTAGGCAGAATTCCCTTGAATTAATCATGATTCTGTGGAATTCTGTATAAATATCTTGTGAATACCGTAGAACTCTATTTATTTATGCATTCTCTTATAATTTGTATAATTCTCTTGAATTCTGTAGAGTTTTCTGCAATTTAGTAGAATTCTCTTACCTTTGGCAGAATTCTCGTGAGTTGAGCAGAATTCTCTTGAATTTAGTAGAATTCTCTTGAGATTGACAGAGTTCTCGTGCAATCTGTGGAATTATCTTGAATTGAGCAGATCTCTTGATTTCCGTAAAATTATCTTAAATTCTGTAAAAGACTCTTGAATTCTGTAGAATTATCTTGAATTCTGTAGAATCCTCTTGAATTCTGTAAAATTCCCTTGAACAATTTTGAACTCATTACAAATGTTTAAAAACTTCTAAATTCATTACAAGAAGCTTAGATTTATTTTGAATTCATCAGTCTTTCCAATTTTTATTGTTGTGAACGCTACAGGAAATGTCAATGCAATTCCATTGAAAAAATGCGACACCCAAGAGTCAAAATAAAATGCTTGATGATTTCAGTGCAGTACGGAAATCAAGAGAGCTCTACTCAATTCAAGAGAATTCTACAGATTGCACGAGAATTCTGTCAATCTCAAGAGAATTCTATTTAATTCAAGAGAATTCTGCCAAACGTAAGAGAATTCTAATAAATTGCAGAAAATTCTACAGACTTCAAGAAAATTATACAAATTATAAGAGAATGCATAAATAAAGAGAGTTCTACGGTATTCACACGATATTTATACAGAATTCCACATAATTGTTATTAATTCAAGGGAATTCTGCCTAACTCTAGAGAATTATTTTGAATTCGAAAGAATTTTGCTGATCTCAAGAATATTCTACTAAATTCGAAATAAAACAGGATAATTTGACTAAATTCAAGAAAATCCTGCCAAACCGAGGAGAATTCTACTGAATTTAAGAGAATTAAACAAAGTTTAAGAGAATTTTACATATTTCAAGAGAATTCTGCTGAATTTAAAAGAATTATACACAATTTAAGAGAATTCTACATAATTCAAGAGAATTCTATTGAATTTACGAGATATTTTTACAGAATTCCAGAGAATTATGATAAATTCAAGGAAATTCTACTGAATTCAGGAGAATTCTACATTATTCAAGAGAATGCTGTTGATCTCAAGAGAATTCTATCGAACGTTAGAGAATTCTGCTGAATTGAAGAGAGTTCTGCCGAACTTAAAAGAGTGCTACTGAATTCCAGATAATTTTACGTAATTCAAGATGATTATACTGAATTCATGAGAATGATACAAATTTCAAGAGAATTCTTCAGAATTCGGGAGAATTCCACTGAGTTCTCGAAAATTCTACAAAATTCAAGGGAATTTACAGAATTCATGAGAATTTTGTCTAATTTGGTTGATTGTGGAAAATATTTTTTGCAATTTTTGTATCTCGTTGACGTGTGACAGTTACACCAGAGAGTCACAACCTACTGGAAAAGTGAACGGAGGAGAAATTATACGAACTGAACTTGTTTATGCACACACTCTTGTCAATGGCACATGGACTGTCGACCTTCGAAAGCGTGCTTCTGATTGTTTAATCTTTAATTGTTAATTACTCGGTAATCATTAACTTTAGCAAAATTTTTGTATAATTATTTTCGACGCCATTTTTTGTTAGAATTCAAAAATACAACAATGTTGTTCGAGTACTGGGCCACTGAGATCAACTGCCATCTAAAAAATGACACCGGCTCCCAGTAGAACCGCGGTAAATCACACTTATGGCCACGTCTCACAACCGTGAGATGGGTGGTCACAGGGCACGATGAAATCACAACGACAGGCCGCCGAAACCCTCGTGTATCTGGAGGACACGAAGCGACCCAAGGATGACAGCTTTTTGCATCCATCTCGCAAGTGCCTTGACAAATTTTTGGCACGCGGGTATGGCTTTAAGGTTACGAACCAGTGATAGTTTCGCACCGCCGAGCACCTATCACAAGGACAATTACTTGTACCGAATGTTTTGGGTACAGTCGTTACAGCTCTCTTTCAAGGTCTTGATACCTCTCCTCCTTTTCTTTCTCCTTGGCAGTGATGTTGTATTCGGACGGAGCTGAGAATTCGACCACGAATATAGTTCGTTTCTCGAAGTCTTGGAGAACGATGTCAGGCCTCGAGTGTGCAACGGAGACTCCTGTCCGAAAATCGCCAGTAATCTTTCCTTTCTTCAGATTAATTTTGGCACACCTGTCCAAACCAAAGTCCATCCCAATCTCTCCTGTGTACTTCTTGACGATATTTATAGCAGTTTGAAGTTTGCTTTTACCAGAGGCATAGCTCTTCAGGTCATCCATATAAAATACATGAGTGACCTTATGCTCGCGCTGATTAGTGTCGGCACAGAGGTATCCAGAAGAATTTCTTAGTGCGAGAGATAGAGGCAGAAGTGTCATGCAAAAAAGCAAAGGGCTCATGGTATCACCCTTAAAGACGCCCCTCTGGAAGGTGACGTTCGTTGTCACACGATAATTTCTAGATGAGATAGTAAAACTAGTTTTCCAAAGAGGCATCAATCTCTATGCATCTCACTATGTGTGGATGTACTTCAAGCTTTCCAACAGACAGATGAGAAGTCTATGAGAGGTTAAATCGAAAACTTTCCGGCAGTAAATCCAGTCCATTGACAGGACGCGCTGATGGACTGCAGCGTCTTTACAGATACACATGTCAATTAGCAGGTTCTCTCGACAGCCTGCGACACCTTTTTTCGAGCCACGTTGTTCGTACATCTCTCGCCACACAGGCTCAATTCGTCGAACAATCCTGTTGTGTAGGACAGCTGTAAAGATCTTATACAGTGTGTTCAAACAAGTTATTGGCCTGTAATTCTCTGGGTTGGACAATTTGCCTTTTTTCGGCAGGAGTATAGTGCGTCCTAGCACCAGCCACTGCGGAATGAGCGTCTCCGGGTTTAGTTATGAGGTAAATATGCGGGCCAAATGTTGGTGTGTAAAAGTAATCTACTTCCACCAGAAGTTCTTGATACAATCTGGTCCAGCAGCGGAAAAGTTCTTCGTGCCTCTAAGTGCTTTTTTCGCCTCTTCGGCAGTGATTGATGGACATTCCTCCACAGATTTTATGAGGTTGTCGCAAAACTCCTTGAAGCGGAAGATATTGTCAGTCTCTTCTTTCAACTCTAGTGTTTTCGGGATCTTATATACCTCTCTCCAAAAAGTCTCTACCTCCTTGGGTTTGGGTGGATTTTTACAGAAACAGGGAGATCGCTGAAGAGGCGCGATGAGTCAGCGAGAAACTGTTGATTCTCCCTGATCCATCTCTCCCTCTTCTGTATTCTCCTTCTTGCGTCAGATAACAGCCGTATTTTGTCAACAATATGCTGCTTGATTGTCAGCAGCTTTGACTTGTTCAGTGTTTGATTAAAGATCCTTAGTTCTTGCGCGAACTTTCGAACCCTTTCCGTGAACGGTCTACCAGATGTTATGTAGTCAATCACACATTGAACACTGGACGCATTCTGTCTTACCCATCCAATCTTCTTGTTCAGTTGATGCAAGCGGGTTCTGGTCTTTTGATCCATCGAAGGTTTTAGCCTTCGATTTGAATCAGCCAAAGCTCTCGCAGCACTATAAACTGAGCAATTGATGGTCCAGAGGTCGGACTCCTGCGAGATATCTCCACGAAGGGAGGCATCCATTTCAGCCCGATCTTGGGGCTTAGGAGGAACTTGCATGTTAATGTTCCTCCTTGTCTTGAAATCGCGATTATCTCTGAGAAGGTGCCTGCTTTCCGTGGTTGGTCTGAATGTCGCTTCCGCATCTTCGTCTGCAGCTTGATTAAGCAGCGGTTGGGGAAGCGCTCCGCGTACATATCCATTTTTTCGGAGGTTGACGGCTTGATTTCGCAATCATTGATGCGAAACGTGCTGAAGCTCTGGGTGTTTCTGGCACCACAGAATGTGCATACGCGCCATAAAGCCTCGGTGAACAGGGATATATGTATATATAATATCAACATTTAAATTGAAATAACAGAATCTCGATTTGAACTTCCCGTCAAAAAAATAAGCGATTGTACGTCAATAACTCGAGAATTAGACCTTTTTTGGCAATAAATATTGCTTTAAAAAATATAGCAAACATTTTAGATCAAGACTGGCTAACAAAAATTGGATGAAATAATTTTTATTCTTAAAAAATTGAATTTTTATGTTTCTTTCTATGCATTTTATTGAATCTAGGCCTCGTGAACAATCAGCGCCGCGGTCAACATGCAGGACACTTTTAACTCAGAGATGCAGGGGGCTGGTCGGAGCGAAGCTAACCTTTAAGTGTGTTTTTGTGTAATTATTCGTTATTAACAGGAGCGTTACAATTAGAAATTAAAATAAAAACGGCTGTTTGTTATTAAAATGACCGTGCGGTCGTTACAATGCCGAAATCTTGTGTTCCGAATTGTGACAGAGAATATGCTGCCAGTGGAGGTGAAAAACGTTCAATGTTTATGATTCCAGAGGATGAGGGACTTCGCCAAAAATGGGAGAACACATTCCGGGAAGTCGAAGACTCAAATCCTCTCATGGTATTTGCGAAAAACATTTTCAAAACAATTGCATTATACATGAGTACATTCGCAAAGGTTATGTGTCAATGCATGTAAACGATGTGATGTAAACAAACCATATACCCGCCGATCATCGCGCTCCACTCTTGGTAGTCACTTCGAGAAACAGCGTTTCCTTCAAAACGCGAGTCACCCCCACCACTGGAGATTTTGGACCGTGATTTTGCCGCGCATTCTAAAGTTCTGACAGAACTATAGAAGTAAACAAAGTACAAGTGTGAACGAAAGGTTAGAAAGAAAAATTAATTTTTAATAATATATCATTGCATTAAAATAAACATTGAAATACATTTGTGGTTTATTCGTTTTATTTCAATATTTGTTTTCGAAGTGAAATGTGATTATATTGCCGACCGCGCGATTGTGAAATCTCCTAATTATTTATATTGTTCATATATTGTGTTCAAAATTAATAGAATGTTTATTCTTCCTATTACAGCAAAAAAGGCCATATCATACATAAATATGGCACAATGCAATATTTGTTTTACTTCAAACTTCTTTGGAGCACTTAAACATTTATTTCAATTTTTGCCTCCAGCATGTCATATATATGCTTGTTGTCGTATATACGAATGTTCTGCTTTGAGGTTAGCGTAATAGTATAGACCCCACTATGTCCCTCTACTATCTTCGCCATAGTTTCATGCCATTTTCGCATACGATTCCATGTTTCGAGTGGGTCAAGACCACTCGTTGCAAAGTGTTCGAAAAATTACGCGTACGAACCGCGAGCAGGGATGTGCAGTTACGCGTAACTGGAAGTTTTGTACGTATAGTACCTAAAGGAGGTACTTTACGTAAAATACCTCGAATATGTAAAATACATGTAGAAAACCTCGGATTGGCTGTCTGATTCAAGTTTTCAATTTCCCGCCTCAGAGGTGGCGCCCTCACATATAGAACAAGATGTAATTTACATCATGTAGAAAACTGATGACGTAAAATACCAGGTAAATTACCGTAGAAAACCAAGTAAATTACCACGAGTATTTTACTTACCCATCCCTGACCGCGAGCGACACAGAAGAAACTGGGGGTAACCAATGTTGCAGATAATCATTATTTCTGGGTAAAGTCGTCTAGGGTACAGGGTAATGTCGAGCTGGGTAACCCTGCAAATAAAAAAGGCCAATTGTATTTAGATGGAAATGTTGAAATGAGCATTTGCAATTAAATGCAATTGGAAGAACTATCATTGAATGTACCTCAATGGATTTGAATTTACGCAAGGTATTTAAATCGTAAAGATGCAATTGGTGGCATTTCATCATTACGGAATCCTGTCAATTGAATTGAATTGTCAGTTTTAAAATGAATGTAATAAAATAAATAGAATTTAATTGTACTAACATCTTCACTCATTTCACTGTTTTTAATATACTCAAGTAACTCTCAGAAGTTAAAAAATTATTGAAAATTGATGACATTTCACTCTCTTAATTAGAACAAATTTTTCCATTAAAAAAAAATGTCTGTTAATTTTGAATTTAGTAGAAATCACACCTTTTTTATTCATTATACTATTAAATGCATATAATTTGAAAATATATTTTTTTATTTCAACAATTAGTGATTTTTTCAATTATTTTCCAATTTAAATATTTTACTTTATTCATTAAATATTGAATTAGTTTTAATAAGTACTTTCAGTCAACAAAATTCGGTAAATATTATTTGTATTATATTGTTAATTTATGTCCAAAGTCACTTTTTATTCTCATTAAGCAATCAATATTTGCTGAACTTTAGTCCAAAGGTACAAATTACATAACAACTTTTATTCCTTATTATCAATTAAATACTATTTATTAACGTATTATTTCATTACTCAATAAATTAAAATTGTATTGCAAAACTCCAATTAAAAACAATTCCGTTCTGTAAATTTATGTGCGATTCAATGCAATTAGATGCATCGCATGACCAATCTCCATTTTTACATTAACCTCTATTGGATAATATAAAACCATTTACAAAAGTCTTTTTCAATTGAAAGTCGTCAATTAAATCCAAAAGACGGTTCATTGGCTTGCGAAATAATTCAGTGCAATAGACCGCACACTGGTTCTATTGCATATCTACAATTCACTCCAGTTGCAGACATTCAATTCAATTCACTGACAAATTTTTCAATTGCGATTTAACAATTGGATATTAAATGCAATTCACCATATTTGACTTGAATTGCATTTCACCAAAATTGTCGATTGACGATTTTATTTTTGAATTGCAGTCAATCGATTTTAAATGAATCTTTTTTTGCAGGGAATTCTAAGATAGTATAAGCCTAGATACGGCACGGGGTGTCAAAGTGGGGGAACTATATATATAGGACATCACATTTTCTGCCATATCGAGGTGCTGCCCTCACCCTACTACGAAGTCGAGCGCTGGATTTCTCGTTTTTCGTAAAGTATGACGGTAAAACAGTAGAAAGATTTGTTAAGGTTAGAAAAGTTTGACATTTATCGCTACAGAAACACAGCACTTCCGAATATAATAATTATTAGTGCAATGTCTAGGCACATCGAAAATACGTATTTGGAATAAATAATGAAAAATTAATAATGACAGAAGCACTGATATGATGTTAATAAATAAACTGAATTTTGATAGTAATACCCTCAAAAAGATAATTATGTTTATATTTTTCTTCAATATTATTATAATTTCCAATACGTTCATGTTTCTATAAATGATAGATAAGATTTTTTAAATTATAATTTTTTGTACTTTGAAGTTTAATCTTCATTTCTAGACTGAACCGAAATTTGAGTGCATTTAAGAATGTATAGAATTTTTGCAAATCTGAAGCTTGAGACAGGTTTTTTGTACATAGTCTTTCCAAAAAATTACAAAAAACGTTCTCGAAATTCGTATTTTTAATTTAAAAAGAAAAATTAAGATGAAATTTCGAGATAAATCAGGGCTGAAAAAACTTTTCTTTGATAAATATTTTTTTAAATTAAAATAATCAAATATTTATACGAGAGAAAAAACTTGTTTTAAGTTTAAAGTTTTAAAAAAATATTGTTTAAATTCAAAATGAAAATAATTTTTAAAAATATCTATTTCTGAAGAAAAAATTTTGGTTGAAAGTGTACGTAGTATTTTTTTTAAATTACAACAAAAATGTTCTCAAAAATCGAATTGTTAATTTTTTTTAAACTTCGAGATAAATTAGTGCTGATTTGAATCCTGTAAAGTTTGTTTGGAAAATATTATTAGGTCCGAAGAAATTTTAGGGAGAAATTTTTTGTCTGTTTGAGGCGCACGTGTTTTTATATTAATTTGTTTATACGATTTTTATTTCAACTTCAAACAATAATTCAATAAAATTTAAATATTAAACCAAAATTTCTTTGATACAAAAATATTTTATTATCGTATTTTTAATAAATAAATAATATTGATTAAGAATAGTATATTACGACCCAAGGCCAGAAAGTTGGATTTTCGGGCGTGTGTGATATGAAGGCCGAGGCGAAGCCGAGGCCTCATATCACGCACACCAGGGCATCCAATATTTCTGGCCGTGTGTCGTATACTATTTTTCTTCATCCCCAGCCGAAAGTACGTTTAATAATTAATGTTAATTAATAAAATGCGCTGTCGGCTGCTTTTTCTTTCGTGGCCTGCATCAGCACGCGCGCCACCTCGCGTAGCGCCGCTGCTGCTCTCGGGTCAGCTGAGCGGATGCATGGGATTCGGTCGCCCGCCCGACTTTTGCAAAGCCGAGGCGTAGCCGAGGTTTTGCTGGTCGGGGCGGGTATTAAAAACACATATTTTTTCTTAATACTTCTTCCTCGTCCGCCAGACGAGGAAGAAGCATTTTTGAGGTCTTTTGCCGTCTTTTTATACACAAAAATCGCAACGACACTAATCGTTCGGTTTTGAGGTTGAACACACCGACGGTCTCTTTTTTCCCTTCACCTGTCAAGATAAATATTTTTCAGAGGCTAAGTACACAATAACACAATACTGAGCGTTGCTACGTCAAGTTGCTACGTCAGCGAGCCACAAAAATCTTGCAGCTAATCAAAGATCGTGTTAACTCTAGCAGGCCGTAAAAGCCACTGTTCCCGGACAGAAATGCGTCCCGAAAGACGTACTTTCGACTAGGGGATAAAGAAAACAATTTTTTTAATTATTAAAATTCTACAATGCTATAATTAAGGAATATTCTAGTTCGGATATTTTATAATTAGGCAATTTTATGTCGGGAGTTCTTAATTTCGGTAATATTATAAACTCTTCGGGAATTTTCCAATTCGGGAATTTTATCGTTTTTGGAATTTTATTATACGGGAATTTTACAGTGTCAAGAATGTTATTTTTGGGGATTTTAATGTCGTCCCTAGAAGTACAGCAAATTTTAAGAATTTGGAATTTGCTATTTCATAGAATCATTTTCTTCACTTGTGGTTTTATAATTTTTTCAAGCATGCATGGAATTTTTAAGTATGAAAATATACTAGAGAAAAAATTGACAATTACATACAATTTGGCATTATATACCAAATATCGAATTTTGAAAATTTGCTGTAATTCTAATTCCGACTCCTGGATCTTGCCGATTTTCCTACTGTATTTATTTTAAAAAAAATTTATTATACAAGCATTTTTAAACCACAAATTCTTATTTATCTTATCTCACTAAATACCAAAATTAAAAATGAAAAAACTCACTGTATATCCAATTTTGATTCCTGGGTATTGGCGATTTTTTTCCTAGTGCATTTTGGTCACTGGAAAACGAGGGTGAATTAAATAGGAATTATCTCTTAGAAAATAACTGTTTAAAAACCGAAAAAAATGGATACTTTTTTTACCTCTAGGTATGTAAAAAAGTTTTAACTTTAGAAAATTTAAAAACTCTGCAAACAAGAAATTTTTTAAACATTTTTTTAGCGCGAATAACCAAAGTGCATACAAAGATATTAGATATCTTTGCTGCATGTCTATCGATTCCGAAAAAAGTTCAGTTATTGGTACTGAAATTTCCGTACACACAACAACGGTTTAAATTTCCCCAATATTCTGTCACTAATATGTCGCTAAATTTTTCTGCAGATTTCAATTTTGACTTTTATTCTTCTCAATTTTGTATTTAATATAATTTCTATTTTAATATAGTTCAATATGTTATTTGAAAGACCCGAGGTTTATCCTTATAATATCTTCTAGATTTTTCTATTAACGAATAAATCTTATTCAAGTTTCATTGTTTAAAAATAAGTAAGATCTAAAACTTTTATTTTCAATTAAATATGAGTCTGCTACTTTTAATGAAAATCGAGTGGTTTTATTGCTACAAGTATATTTCTGCTGAAAGTATTAGAGTCTTATTTAATTGAAAATAAAAATGTTAAGTCTTACTCAGACGCTTTCCACGTCAGAAATATCAATCTTGGCAGCCATGTCATCGATTTTAATGAAACTCAGTATTATTGTAGTACTTTATGGGTAATGTTTTTGGCCAAAGGATTTTAAAAAATTTTGAAAATTCAAAATATGTTGTAAAACAAGATGCTGTTTTATATAAAATATGGAAGAAAGAAATTTTTCAAAATTTTCAACAAAAAAAACTCAAACAAATTTTTTGATTCGATTTTTGACTGATTTGGGGACATATCATCTCACATGCGGCAAGTCTCTCTGCGGCATGTCACAACTGCGGCATCTCTATCTAGCGGCTTCTCTCCCGCGCGGCATTTTTCACAGTAAAATTGACATTTTTGCGGCATCTCTCACCGCACCCCTGTGACTGGCCAAAGAAATAATGTTGGTCAACCCCTACCCCTTTTCCAACGTCTCGTGGGGGCGGGAAGGCACCCCTGTGACTAGCCACAGAAATAATATTGGTTCCTTTTCCACTGGTGAGAGATGCCGCTAGGTACAGATGCCGCAGGTGTGACTTGCCGCAGAGAGACTTGCCGCATGTGAGATGATATGGACCCACTGATTTTGCTATTTTTGATTTTTATTCAAAATAATATTCCTTCTTCTTTAATCTTCCATTTCAAAAAAAAAAAAAAAAAAAAAAAAAAATTAATGGACACTCCATCTGGTTCGCGAGTTATTAATATTTAAAGAGCGGCATTCCAGTCGAATGCTTGTGCCGCGCAGCAGCTAGGCGGGCAGTGCAGGCATTCTCATTACACAATGCACCGTTGCAACGCTGCAGTCTCGGACGTTCCTGCACTGAAAAAAATTTGGGCAAGCAGCTGTATTCTTAGTAAGGACGCATCGCCACCACGGCGGTCGGTGCAGCGGCCACACCACATTTGAGTGAGCATTAGTGCCAAACGTGCGAGCAGATCCTTTCCCGCGTGTTGGGAACGCTGCAGTCCCACAAAAGAGAAAGCAATTGCCCCACGAGTCCAGAAATAGATTTTCGCGCACAAATTAAGCAGCAGGTCGCAGTTGAATTTTGTGATCGTGTAAACAATTAAGTACACCAGAAATCAATAATAGTCAATGCCTAGATACAAATATAATAAAAATAAATTGTTTAAAAGACATTTTATTGCCATAAAAAAATGTTATAAACTAATAGACATCTATCGAATTTTTACGAGGAAATATTTTGACGGCATGAAAAATAATTTTAAAATACTTGACAATGTTATTTAAAGTGAACAAAATATTTGAACATAAAAATTCATGATTTTTATTAACAACTTATACAAATAATTGTTCTGTATTATTTTAATAATAATTTAATAATTTAATAATAATTATTCTGTTGTATCTTTTTAGGGACGGAAACAATTTTTCTATACAAAGTTGCTGGGAATGCCTTTATGATTTTTTTAGCCCGAAAGTTTTATTATAAGACAAAGATTTAATTTTTTATAACAAATTGTATAAGCAATTGTGTTATATTCGTCTATTGTTACAGGGAAAAATTTATTTTGGTTTTTAAAAACATTCTGCGTATGACTTTATGATGTTACTTGCCTATTCTATTAAATAGTTTTAGTCTAATTCAACAATATCAATTTTTATTAACAAGTTTTATAAACAATTGCGTGATAGTCGTGTATAAAATATGTTGTTTTTTTTATTAAACTTGCTGCGACTGATTTTGTGCTGGAAATGATGTCAATAATTCTAATTCTTATCATTAAATGAAACACATAGACAGTTGTTAATATAATTTGTTGAGAACAATTGAAACCATTATCTTAGAATAAAGCTTTTCGGTTCACCGAAATTCGATAAGCATTTAAGAAATATTTTCGGTGTGCCCAGGAGAAACTAGAAAGGACGCCTAATAGGTTCACCGAAATACGGTGAGCGATACACCAAATATTTTCGGTGTGCCTAGACACTTCGTTAATAATAATCATGTGTGTTTATGTTTAACAACAGTCATTCACAGTACTTATTATGTCTTTTTTATGAATGAAGGATAAAGAATTTTCAACATCAGGTATAAAATAAACTTTTATTTATGAATGGATGATACGTAATACAATGTCTCGAAAACCTTAAAAGTATATATGTCAGTATTTAAATGTAGATATAATGAAAAGATTCCTGAAACTTGTTCCAAAATCCGAAAAAAAATAAGAGACATTTTTTTGTCGTTGATTATCAACCAATCTATTCAGATTTTAACATTTTCAAAACAGCAAAAGATATAATCCAAGCAACCATACATTTCTAAATTAGCTAACATTTAAAAACATTTTTGGTACAGTATTTAAATAAAAATAGTTGTTTTTTTGACAATTTAAGGTAAAAAGTTGTCTCTATTTAAAAATTAATTTAAGATTGAAATGAAATCTGCTTTCTTATGAATAATTTTATGTACCGAAATCAGAGCTTGAAAAAAATCACGAATCAAAATTAGATTTTTAATCAACCTACTTTTCGGCTCATTAGAGACAAATACATACCATCAGAAAAAAGAAGGAGAAAAGGAAAGAGTCAACCAAAATTAAAAAAAAAGAATTTCCAACCAAATACTTAAATTTTCAACCAAAGACATGAGTTTTTAACTATAATGATGAACTATCAACCAAAAAGTTAATTTTCAACAAAACAGTTTGACGTTCAACTAAGTAGTATAGTTTTCAACCAAAAAAGATAAATACTGAACGAAAAATGTAACAGTTCATACTTCGAGCAAACAAGATTTTGATTTTAATTCAAATCCCAAAAAAGATTAACGTTTTTTACCAAAAAAAATACGAAATTACTACCTTATAGGTTATAGCTTATAGGTTATGTACACGCGCCTGTTCACGACGGCAGGCTTATGTATTGATAAATTATTTACATTTGAGGTCATTGCGTAAATGCGAGAAGTTATTCTTCTCTAAGAAATCATCCAAGATCAAAAGTTCACTTGTAAAAATAAAATAAGCACGAATATATGCGACAAACCGTTTGTCGGATGAAACAAACTCCGCGCGAAACTCGGGTTGGGGATGCCGTTCTCCCGCCTAAACGGAGCGTTACTGTACCAACACTGTTGGGGCTACAGCTGTTCCAATGTGGGCACACAGCGTGCCCAACAATAGAGAGAATCCGCACCAAGCCGCGGGCGAGCAGCACGCGACGCACTTGGTGTTGCAGCTCTATCACGTGGGCGAGCAGCTCGCCCAAAATTTTTTCAGTGTAGCTGCTGCGCGGCACAAGCATTCGACTGGAATGCCGCTCTTTAAATATTAATAACTCGCGAAACAGATGAGTGTCCATTAATTTTTTGTTTGAAATGAAAGATAAAAGAACAAGGAATATTATTTTGGAAAAAATCAAAAATCAAAAATAGCGAAATCCGTCAAAAATCGAATCAAAATTTTTTTTTGAGTTTTTTTGGTGAAAATTTTGAAATCTTTTTTTTTCTTCCATATTTGATATAAAACAGCATCTTGTTTTACAAAATGCCTATAAGTTTCATCAAAATCCGAAAAAAAGTGTCGGAAATATTACAATTTAAAAAAAAATCGACCTCAAATTTCAAAATGGCGTCACTCCCAGAATTAAAAAAAATTTTTTGAATCCTGTGGCCAAAAAAATTACCCATAAAGTACTACAATAACACTGAGTTTCATTAAAATCCATGAGATGGCTGCCAAGATTGATATTTCTGACGTGGAAAGCGTCTTAGTTTTAAGCAATGAATCTTACATAAGATTTATTCTTTAATAGAAAAATCTATAAGATATTATAAGAAGAAACGACAGGTTTTTCAAAAAAAAAAAAAAAAAAACGTTGAACTATATTAAAATAGGAATTATATTAAATAGAAAATTTACAAGAAATAGAAATTTTAATTTAATTAGAATTAAATTAGAAAACTAAACATTAAATATTCACATTTTCAACTTGCTTTAGAATGTTTCATCTTCAAATTTGTTTAAGAGTATTTATTTTTAATGGTCTGAACTTCGAACGTGTACCTTATTTATTCATAAATAATTTATTTAAGTGCTATAATTGCTTTAATTATTATTCAATAATGGGTACAATTTCAAATATCGTATATTTAAAGAGAAAAGGGAAAAAGGGCAAGGTTCTTGGGAATAGGGGGAAAAGGGGGAATTTCAAGAAAAAAGGGGAAACTAAGAAAAACAGGGGAAGACTGTCCTGATATCAATTTCTCGGAACCGAATATTTTTTGTTTGTTTTAAACAATTTTTATTCTTATTCAGCATCCCCATATCTCATGAGAAAATTGTTTTTTGTCCAAAAAATTTAAATTTAAATCACAATTCAACGTTTGTTTCATCTTAAAATAGCGATTTCGATTTTGCATTTGATATATTCATTCGGAAACATTTTTTCAAGCCTTAATTTTCAATAATACAAAATATGTACTTTTTAAAAATTGTAATTCAATTCATTTTATAATAATATACGTATAAATTAATAATAATATATTTACTGTGTGAGTTAATACTTCAAAGCAAAATATTTTTCCCAAGCTCGTTACAAAATATTAGAAATCATCAGTAAGAGATTAATTAAAACAATTTTAAGTAATTATTTATTATAATTTCTTAGCTAGCCACGTTTTTCTCAGAGAAACCGCTTGACCGAGAGTTTGAGAGAAAAATCTAAGCGGTTCCGTAGCTCACTTGACTAACACGTGCGCTAGATTTAGGTTTTAGGACAGGTTTTAGGTAGTTAGGTAGGGTTCGATTCCCCAGCGGGGGCGATTTTTCAAAGCGTTTGAGCGTGCGATCATATGTGTAAGTCTCTGTGCGTGCAATTGTGTAAGAATAATCGTAAATTAAGTGCAGTAATCATATATAAAATAATTTTTTCCTTTTCAAATCGATCGACGTTTCACATCATTTTTGTTGTCGAAAGTTTGGAGCTAATCTATTTATAAATCGTGTATAGAATGCGTGCAGTGCATATATACATATACATATATACTTTACAATGCGAAATCGGCAAAGTTACTCTTCACAGAAGTAAGGCATACTACACGAAATAGTAACTCTTATTCTCCTGAGTGTGGACGGTTACCAACTGGTGCAGTGCATCCTACTATTTGAAATTGTTCATCCTACTCTTTTAAGAAGTCAGTTCAAATAACCTGAATGCGAAATAGTAATTTTAACCAAATTCACCGACGAAAAGCTGAGGTTCAATTTAAAATAGTTAGAGCTGCTGGTTCACAGAGTTTTTTTAACGATCCACTTTTTTCCGTGTATAAACCTTATAGGGTGCATCTCAGCAACTAAGGCTTCGATTATGATATTACTGAAAAAAAATTTCGTGTCGTTGACAAGAATGTTCTTAAACGGTTTTTATGTTATCATGACCCCAAATTCATAACAAATATTGGCCTAAATCATCCCGAATTTCAGGACCATGAGACGCATCGTTCGTCGCCAATTCTTGACTTGAGAAATATCCTCTTCCAACTTGTCCGAAAGTCCAGGCGGTAGCGCACCTGGTTTTTAGACGTAAGGTTCGGGACTGAATTCCCGCTGTGTTCAGAATTGTTTTGAACTTTGCCGCTACAGACCACTCTCGCCTAACTAGATACTTCTCCAGATGCTCCTTCTATCGGGTGGATCGAGTAGCTTGGTGGTGAGGGGTTTTTTGGATTAGGTTGGTCGGGAGAGACTGGTCTGAGTCTCTCCCTTCTTCTTTTACTTACTATCGTTTCCGCCCTTTGGCTGCGATGCATCGTTTTTGCCTCGCTCCGCGAATTTAAGTTTATTATATCAACCGAAAAATTTGTTTAATTTTTATTTATGTAAAATGGGTCCGGAGTAAAGTGCAATAAATGTTAATACCTTATTTTTAACATGTGGTGTACTCAATATAATTCCAATTAAAAATTCGTCTCGTAGTCAACCATTAACATGAAAAAAGTTCTCGTTCATACAAGAAATTGATTTTTTTTAAATATATGAACACGCTGCGTGTAGTTTTTTCCTTGGAACCGACTCTAGGCTGTCTACTAGGAAGCCGCTTTCCACGGCGCCGATTCGGCCGAATTCGTGTACGTCGCCAACGGGATTTCGCCCCTAATCCTCCGTCCACGCCTGACCGCAGGCCATCGGCTTTCACCAGAATGTAAGTGGCAATAAATCGCCCTTTATATCACTTATAGTTTTGTTTTAATTTGTTTCACCTTCTTCTCGGCTCTCCAATCTCCCAATTTTCCTCCTCGGCATTACCTCCGTAATAATGTTCAATCTATTTTTGATATTGAAGCATCAACGGGTTTCGAACTGGTTTTCAGTTCCCTTTCAAGATGCGAGAAATAAAAAAATTTTCGAAGATTTTAAGAAACGATTGAAAAATCCAGAAAAATAAAATTCCCGACACTGTTAAATTTCCGGATTGGAAAATTCCCGAATAATAAAATTCCTGAATAATAAACTTCTCGAAATTATAAAGTTGCCCAAATTTAAAAATCCCGAATTGGAAAATTCCCGACAAAAAATTGCCAAATTATAACATATCCGAACTAGAAAATTCTTGAATTGAAACAATTACAAAAATAATTTTTCAATAGATATTATTTATTTATTCATTGAAAATACAATAATCAAATTTTTTTTTAATGTTCATGGTTTTTTAACATTATTGTTTGAGTTAAAAATAATAGTAAATGTATAAAACTTGTATAAAAAATATATTTCAACACACGTGCGAACAAACTTTGCAGGATTCAACTCATCACTGATTTATCTCTAAGTTTCTTTTTAATTTTTTTTTAAATTAAAAATTCCATTTTTACCATATATTTTAACCATATTTTCAATTATTGGTATTTTTAATTGAAATAATAATTTTTTTAAACTTTAAAAATTAAAAAAAATTTGTTTCTTTGTTAAAAATATTTGAATCTTCTATTTTTAATAAATAAATGTAATTTATTGAGAACACAATTTTTTTAATTGTTTAAATTCGGGTATTTTATAATTTGGAAATTTTCTATTTCGGATATTTTATAATTCGGCAATTTTCTGTCAGGAATTTTATTATTCGGGAATTTTCAGATTGCGAAATTTTACAGTGTCGGGAATTGGGCTTCCGTTTCCGGTACCGAATGGTAAAGTACGTGAAAGCAACGAACAGAGGCAAGGAATGAAGTACAGGGTATTGTCTGATGGCCTTCGATCGCAGGTATCGCAGCACCTTTGATGGACACCTGCTCTTTTCTTGGAATACCAGTGATAAGGCCACGGAGTGGTCTTAGGCAAAAGAGAGGGACAACAAAGGCATTGTAGAGTCCCCGGTAATCGTCGGACAGGAGTTTCAGTTTGGGCCTGGCCTCTCGTTGTATCAAGTCGCTCACGTTATATTTCAAACGGCAATAAATATTTCTAATAGTCTTGGATTCCTGTCTTTGTTTAATAAATGACTCCCACCCTCTGAAAGATTAAGCTAACATCAGAAGTGGGATTCACACACGTGCTTTTCGGTACCTGCTAATCGTTGTGCGCGACACGGATAATTCGCGTGTGACAATGACTTAGTGATTTGTGCTGTGAATCTTTTACGTGAAGTGCAAGTGAGCACCCAGCATAATGGGTCGGAGTCATGATGAAGAAGACTCGCACCCCGAAGAAATCTCAACATCTAAATGATCGAGGACACCCGAAGGATAGATCACGCAGTCGCGGAAAACCGCGACACCGCTCATGTACTCCAAAGGACTCGCGTCGTTGCAAAGATCGTGATCGTTCAAAAACTCCCGTGTACTGCAGATCAAGTCGAGGTCGATCTACAAATCCGTCGAAATATGCAGTTGAGTTTGCTAAATATATGCGGGATACTGTCAAGAGTATGTCACGCGAGACTCAGCAGCACGACAGAAACGAAAAAGCTCTTTATGACGCAAAGAATCTTATTCCCGAGTTTAATCCGGAAGACCCGAAACAAAATATAGATACGTGGCTCGAGAAAGTTGATTCGCTGAAGACCGCAAATCAATGGAGCGAAGCAGCAACTGCAATTTTCGCAACGAACAAGTTACGTGGATTTGCAAAAACGTGGTATGAGTCGCTGTCATCTGTGGCTCAATCATGGGACGAATGGAAGAAGGATCTTCGCGAGGATTTCGCTGACAGATATGAATTTCCAGTTCGCTTGACTAGAATGTTGCAAAGAGAGAAGAAACCAGATGAAAAAATGATAAAATATTATTTTGACAAAATGTCCTTACTCACTCCTTGTGGATTCGATGAGCAGAAATATGTGCAGTGTATCGCGTATGGTATAAAGGATGCTTCTATTAAGGCAGCAATTCGAGTCGCAAACGTCAACAGTACGGCCGCGATGAGAGCGTTTTTGATCAGTTGCGACGAAGGCGCTGGTGAAGTGTTAAACACCGAGAATAACCAGCAAAAACACTTTCACGGAAAAAGACATTTCAGAGACAAACCGTATCAGCATGGCAACAAGGATGAACGAAGTCTTGAAGATCGGAGCAGAAAATCCAAGTAAGGACACACGATTTTTCGAGGCACTCGTGAATGGTCAACCACTGCGCGTCTACGTTGACCTGGGAAGTCAATGTGTGACGGTGCGACAGAGCGAAGCAGAAAAATTGAAACTCAAGGTTGAAAGCAGTCAGGATGTTCTTCGAGGATACGGATGAGCCACGGTTCGACCTTGTGGTGTGAGCAAGGTGACTCTGAAAGTCGACCTGGCAGAAGCGACTGTCAACGCGCATGTCATCCCTGATAGCGTTCAGGATGTGCCAGTCATCGTCGGACAACCGTTCGCCGACCAGCCGAACGTCGTCGTCGTCCAGAGGGGCGGCGATCTGAGACTATTCGAGGCAGGAAGAGTCGGACTTCCAGAGGTGGAGCAACTACCTCCAATGAAGGTGGAGCTCTGGGCTGAGAAGGCCTGCGTGATACCATCAGGAGCATCTGCCGATATCAAGGTAATTGTCAAAGACTCGGACTATAAGGGTGATCTTTATGTAGATTTAAGCTTTCGTGCAAAACAAAATGAAGAACACTGCATCCCGCGTTGCGTAATAAGCACGTCGGTGGGGCTGCTGCCAATCATGAATCTTGCAGATTATCTGTTGCACATTGATAAGTCGCGCGTAGTAGCTCGAGGTCAGGTTACGAGGGAGGTAACAGAGAAGGGAGTACGTTTATTAGCATTAGGAAAGAACAATTGAATGAGAAAATGTCGAATAACGCACGAAGCTGTTGTCGTAGATAGTGACGTTACACCGAAAGATCACAATAAATTATTAGAAATTCTGAATGAATATCGGGATTGCTTCGCTTTTGACATGAGTGAGATTGGTAAGACCGATTTAGCTGAAATTAAAATTGAGCTGACAGCAGACACCCCGGTTTATTATAGGCCTTATCGCCTATCGTATTCGGAGAGGCAGAAAGTCAAAGACATGATAAGCGAATTAAAAGATAATAAAATAATTCAAAACTCAAACTCTCCGTATGCGAGCCCAATTTTGTTAGTTCACAAGAAGAATGGGGAAACTCGAATGTGTGTCGATTATCGTTCGTTAAACGCGATAACAAAAAAGGATCGACAGCCATTACCAATAATCGAAGATCAAATAAACAGCCTTGCTGGTAAAACTAGATACATATCGTTAGATTTATTTTCGGGATATCATCAGGTTCAAGTTTCCAAAGATTCGAGAGAAAAGACAGCCTTCGTGACACCTGACGGACAGTACGAATGGCTACGCGAGCCCTTCGGCTTAGTTAATGTTCCGAGTGTGTTTGCGCGTTTGATACAAAGAGTCATAGGACCACTGATAAATCGAGGAATGAACTCGGTTATTCAGGCGTATATCGATGACATCATCATCGGATCAAATGATACGCAGGATGCTCTACAGGCTCTAGTCGAAGTTCTCAAAAGAATTCGCGAGACCGGACTGACGCTTAAGCTGAGCAAATGTAAATTTTTGATGAAAGTCGTAGAATTTCTCAGGTGTGAGACCTCCAAAGAAGGATTTAGACCCGGAAAATCGAAAGTTGATGCCGTGAAAAATTTTCCGCCGCCGTCAAATGTGCATGAGGTTAGGCAGGACGTCGGTCTCGCGAGCTACTTCCGGAAGTTTGTCAAAAACTCTGCTACTATTGCAAGGCCGCTCACGCAATTGACTAAGAAAAACGAACCATGGGTATGGGGTAAAGAACAGGTTGACGCGTTCAATGAAATAAAAAACGTGTTGATAACTCGACCAGTGCTTGCTCTTTATGATCCTAACGCGGAGACCGAATTGCACACGGATGCAAGCGTGCACGGTTTAGGCGGAATATTGTTGCAAAAACAGTGCGACGGCAGTCTGAGGCCTGTTGCTTATTTCAGCCGACAAACGACTAAAGAGGAGCGTAGGTATCATTCGTACGAATTAGAGACATTAGCAGTCGTGAGCAGCTTGCATAGATTCCGCGTGTACCTGATCGGGGTCAGGTTTAAAATTGTAAGCGATTGCAGTGCATTGCGCTCAACTTTCGTAAAACGAGATTTAACTCCACGCGTTGCTCGTTGGTGGGTGCAGCTCCAAGAATATGATTGCGTTAACGAGTATCGAGCTGGCGCAAAAATGTCTCACGTTGACGCACTTAGCCGCAACGCAATTGAGGACCTTATTAATGCTGAGGAAATTAAGGAAATTGGCATGTATATGATCGAGACCGATGATAGACTTTTGCTAGCTCAATTGCAAGATAGTCGTCTCAAGTACGTGACTCAGGTGCTGAATCGTGAATCTAATGACAATGAAGAACGCGAAATAAAGAAACAGTATACGTGCAAAAACGGACGTGTATACAAAGTAACAGAGAGCGGGCCGAAGTGGGCAGTGCCGCGCTCGATGAGACGAGAGATAACACGCATGTGTCATGACGAGATAGGGCATGTTGCGTTGGATAAGACGTCGCGTAAAATCCGTCATGATTATTGGTTTCCGAGAATGAATCATTACGTGAAAGGGTACATTGCCGTGCGTTCAGTGTTTCTATAGTAAAGAAAAAGCAGGCAAGAAATCAGGAATGTTGCATCCAATTGATAAAGTACCAGAGCCAATGCACACTATTCACATTGATCATTTAGGACCGTTTGTCAAGAGTACTGCAAATAATAGCTACCTCATAGTGGCCGTTGAAGCTTTTACAAAATATGTTTTCATTAAGGCAATTTTTTTCCCCACAGGAAGCACATATCCCTATTTGAGGGGGAAAGTCCCTCCGAAACGTCAACACTCGCAATAAATATTAAAAAATTAACAAAATAACACAGTTTTCAAACGCCGAAAAAAAGTAAACAGAAACAGTACAATCAGCGCCGCGTGGTATCTCGATCGATCACTAAATCTATTTAAAAGGACTTCTGGCGCCATATTCAAAATAGAAAAAGCATTGAAACATATGTAGGAGTAATAATTTTTAATAAGTTATAATATATTATTTAAAAAACATAACAAATAAATATTATGTAAAAAAAATATAAGAAAAAAAAGAAGGAAAAATATATTCAACGCAAAATACTGACTGATAAAATAGATAAATAAAACTTTCCACATTTTCTTCTAATTCTGAGTTGATCTTATAACATTCCCTTCACACCACCCACACAGAAGAAATAATTTACATATAGCTAAAGAAGATTTGGTAAAGATTTTCCAAATTTGTAAATAGCAAAAATAAGCATTTTCCACAAAATGCAATGTTATTGTTTTTATGATTTTTTCAGAGGAACCTTAGACTATATAATGTACCCCTAACACTCCATCAAATCCACCCACGTATTATAAATCAATTCTAGTAAGCTGGAAAGACTTGGTAAATATATTGCTGTATTATTCTTTGACGAAAAAATAACATTTTTAGAAAAAGTCGAAGTCGTTGTTTCTATGATTTTTTGATGTGACCCTCAGTCAATAGATTGTTATCAGAACACCCATACAAACCCACTCTCGCATTGGAAATAAATTCTAGAAAACTGGAAAGACTGTCAATATTTTTTTATGGTGGCCATTGAGCACCATGAAAACGATTGGAAATTTGTCGTTTTTCACATTATTCTTGAGAACCAGTTTTCCAGCCAAGTTTTTTATTATTTATTCCAAAGACATTCTGACTCTTATGGCTTCTTTCTAAACCTGAATTTGAGTTGGAATCCAAAGGCTCAAGTCGATCAGACTTCATACTGGCCGT
>CAKNYM010042368.1:0-24405 GCA_932195095.1 Andricus curvator
AAGAATGTAATTCGAATAACTATTTTCTACGATACTTTGCAAATATACAATAATTATTAATTATTTCAACAATTGAGTGTCCGGATGCAATAAGGGCACATAAAATTTTCTCGTGCGAAAACGAAGTCCCCTGGAGGCTTTCAACAAAACATTCGAATTTTGATTCTTGAAGGACATATCTGGCTTTTTTAGTTTTCAAATTAAAGCCGAAAAACTGACGTTTAAAAAAAATCAATTTTAATCCGTTTTTCACTTCAACTCGCGCTCCGTTCGTCAGTTTTGGGAATTTTTCAATACAATTTTCAGAGAATGCGCTTTAGGGTATCGATCGACTGATAGAGTAAGAGAAATTCAAAAAAAAAATAATTTTTGTTTAATTGTTAATAATTTTTTTCTGACGCTCAGCGTGAATCGGACTTTTGTAACTTCCAGTGTTTCGTTTATCGAGGGAATTTTGAGCAAGGAAATACTTCTCGCGATAAAAATGCGGAGAAAACTGTGATAAAGTTTTTGGGAAAGTTTCAGATCATAATATTAAATAGTTTAGGAGTAGTTATGATTTTAGTTTATGTCAGCGCTGGAGCTTTCGAGTGTACTATAGGACTCTGGGGCTTGTCGCCATGCCACGTTCTCGCGCTAGGGAGTTTTTGCTTACAACACGATATTAATTAAATTTTTGAGTGAATTTTTATTATTAAATTTTTTTTATTCAATGAAAGTAAGTTGATAAAACATTCATGAATCTGATTAATTTGTTAATGAATTTTTGCGGTTTATTTAGATTTAACCGTAAGATACATACTCTAATGTACACCTAATGTTTATACTTCCATTCGGTTTAACTTTGAAGCGACCTTGAACATTCGCTTTGTAAACAAACCTATGCACACGCTAAATTAAAGTAGATCATTTAGTCCTTAACTCTTCACTGGATATTGCACATCTGAGTGTAAAGATTATATTAAATCTAATTTGTATATGTTTTTCTAAATAAAAATGATTAATTAAAAACGTAGCGATTTTTCGTTTTATATTAAAATGGAAAATATACCGCAAGCTTTTCGAGGTAGAAAACGAAACAGAGATGAAAGTAAATGGGCGCGAAATGTAACCAAAACTTGCAAAAACAAGGTAAAAATTTGAATAATTTTTCTATTTAAATTAGGAATTACTACTGTTATATCAACTCCCAATAAATGAAGTGAAAGAAAATTTCTACTTCGTTTATCTTACATATAGCAAAACTTTCTGTGGAATTATTTTAATTGAAACATTAATAGAGAACATAATAAATTAGGTTTTTGAAATTTATAAAATTAATTGAATAAATAATTTTTATTACTAGAATTTTATAGAATTAAATTATACACAAGGAAAAAAGTAATATACAAACCTTATAATTTTCTAGCTGTTTTTGCGTAAAAATTTAAAAATACTGAAAATCAATCATTAGCGCAAGAACCTGTCACGGCGGCAAGCCCCAGCGTCCTATAGTACACTCGAAAGCTCCAGCGCTGACATAAACTAAAATCATAACTACTCCTAAACTATTAAATATTTTGATTTGAAACTTTTCCAAAAACTTTATCACAGTTCTCTCCCCTTTTCTGTCGCGAGAAGTCTTTCCTTGCTCAAAATTCCCTCGATAAACGAAACGCTGGAAGTTACAAAAGTCCGATTCACGCCGAGCATCAGAAAAAAATTAATAAAAATGAAACAAAATTTTTTTTTAATTCCTCTTACTCTATGAGTTGATTGATACCCTAAAGCGCATTCTCTGAAAATTTTATTTAAAAATTCCCAAAACTGATGAACGGAGCGCGAGTTGAAGTGAAAAACGGATTAAAATTGATTTTTTTTTAAAGTCAGTTTTTCGGCTTTGCACATTTACAATAATTATTAATTATCTGAACAGTTTTCATAAACATATTCAGAGTTTGGGTATTTTTCAAGGAATAGGCACAATTTGTTTACGAAGGCGCCTAAGAAAATCTTTCCGATTACTCTTTTCTATTTTGCTTTATAAATTTACAAGAATTATTAATTATTTAAACACTTTTGATTAAAGAATTAAGAGTTTGGCTATTTTTCAATGAATAGGCTCAATTGTTTACAGAATTAGGTAAGAATATCTTTCCGATGACTTTTTTTATATAATGCTCTGCAAATTTCAAAGAATTAATTATTACCTGAACAATGTTGATAAACAAATTAAGAGTTTGACCATTTTTCAATGAATAGGCTCTTTTTGTTTACGGAATCAATAAAAAATGTTTTTTCAAATAACTCTTTCCTACGTATGATGCTTTGAAAATTTACAATAATTATTAATTATTTAGAGAAAGTTTATGAACATATCCAGAGCTTGGCTATTTTTCATGGAATAGGCACAATTTGTTTACGGAGGCGCCCAAGGATATCTTTCTGATTACTCTTTTCTATTTTGCTTTATAAACTTACAAGAGTTGATAAATATTTAAACAATTTTGATTAAAAAATTAGGAGTTTGGCTATTTTTCAAGGAATAGGCTCAATTGTTTACAGAATTAAGTAACAATATCTTTCCGATGACTTTTTTTATATAATGCTCTGCAAATTTCAAAGAATTATTTATTATCTGAAGAATTTTGATAAACAAATTAAGAGTTTGACCATTTTTCAATGAATAGGCTCCATTTGTTTAAGGAATCAATAAAAAATGTTTTGCAAATAACTCTTTCCTATGTATGATGCTTTGAAAATTTACAATAATTATTAATTATTCAGAAAAAGTTTATCAACATATCCAGAGCTTGGCTATTTTTCAAGGAATAGGCACAATTTGTTTACGGAGGTGCCTCAGAATATCTTTCTGATTAATATTTTCTATTTTGCTTTATAAATTTACAAGAATTATCAATTATTTAAACAATTTCGACTGAAAAATTAAGACTTTGGCTATTTTTCAACAAATAGGCTCAATTGTTTACAGAATTAGGTAAGAATATCTTTCCGATGACTTTTTTTATATAATGCTCTGCAAATTTCAAAGAATTAATTATGTGAACAATGTTGATGAACAAATTAAGAGTTTGAACATTTTTCAATGAATAGTCTCAATTTGTTTATGAAATCAATAAAAAAGGTTTCTCAAATAATTCTTTCCTATGTATGATGCTTTGAAAATTTACAATAATTATTAATTATGTAGACAATGTTCATCAACATATCCAGAGCTTGGCTATTTTTCAAGGAATAGGCACAATTTGTTTACGGAGGTGCCTCAGAATATCTTTCTGATTAATATTTTCTATTTTGCTTTATAAATTTACAAGAATTATCAATTATTTAAACAATTTCGACTGAAAAATTAAGACTTTGGCTATTTTTCAACAAATAGGCTCAATTGTTTACAGAATTAGGTAAGAATATCTTTCCGATGACTTTTTTTATATAATGCTCTGCAAATTTCAAAGAATTAATTATGTGAACAATGTTGATGAACAAATTAAGAGTTTGAACATTTTTCAATGAATAGTCTCAATTTGTTTATGAAATCAATAAAAAAGGTTTCTCAAATAATTCTTTCCTATGTATGATGCTTTGAAAATTTACAATAATTATTAATTATGTAGACAATGTTCATCAACATATCCAGAGCTTGGCTATTTTTCAAGGAATAGGCACAATTTGTTTACGGAGGCGCCCAAGAATATCTTTCTGATTACTCTTTTCTATTTTGCTTTATAAATTTACAAGAGTTGATAATTATTTAAACAATTTTGATTAAAAAATTATGAGTTTGGCTATTTTTCAACGAATGGGCTCAATTGTTTACAGAATTAGGTAACAATATCTTTCCGATGACTTTTTTTATATAATGCTCTGCAAATTTCAAAGAATTATTTATTATCTGAACAATGTTGATAAACAAATTAAGAGTTTGACCATTTTTCAATGAATAGGCTCAATTTGTTTACGGAATCAATAAGAAATGTTTTTCAAATAACTCTTTCCTATGTATGATGCTTTGAAAATTTACAATAATTATTAATTATTCAGAAAAAGTTTATCAACATATCCAGAGCTTGGCTATTTTTCAAGGAATAGGCACAATTTGTTTACGGAGTCAACTAAGTATGTCTTTCAATAAATATTTAGAATTTGGCTATCTTTTAACAAATAGGCTAAATTTTTTTACAGAATTAACTAAGAATATCTTGCCGATGACTTTTTTCTGTGATACTTTGTAAAATTTCAAGTATTATTAAGTATTTAAACAATTTTTATAAACAAATTGAGAGTTTAGCTGTTTTGAAACTAATAGGCTCAATTTGATTACGGAAGCAAGAAAGTACCTATTTCCAATAAGACTTTCCTACATTACTTTGCACATTTGCAATACTTATTATTTATTTAAACAATTTTCAAAAACATATTCAGAGTTTGGGTATTTTTCAAGGAATAGACAGAATTTGTTATCTGAGTCAACTAAGATTGTCTTTCCGGTGATCTTTTCTATGTTGTTTTGTAAATTTACCAGAATTATTAATCATTTTAACAACTTTCATTTGAAAAATCAGAATTTGTCTATTTTTCAACGAATAGGGTGAATTTTTTACAGAATTAACTAAGAATATCTTTCCAATGACTTCATTATGCTCTTCAAATTTGCAAGATTTATTAATTATTCAAAATATTTTCATGAGAAAATTAAGAGTTTGGCAATTTGTCGAAGAAACCCTCCCGTCAAACCTCCTGCTCGACATTAGTTAAAATCGAGGCTAAAACGTAGCGAATACACAACTCGGTCGTATACGTCGCAGATGGTCATCCACCGAGTGCTAAGCGCGTTCGAAATGGCTTGAAATCTGGACTCTTCTCGAGTCGAGATCATTTACTGTGTATTTCTATGAAAATTTCTACGCGCCGACATTTTATAGGTTTTTTTTTCAAAAGTTGCATGAAAATGTTTAGAGTTGCAAAATTATTTATTCTGCATCATGAGAGGCTATCCATGCGAAGCCGTGTACAAATCAAAATTATTGAAGTAAAAATTAATTTCATGGTATTTTATTGAACTTTAGTTCCAAATAAAATAATTAAATGGAAAGAAATTGGTCGCGGGCGGAGCGCGCGTATGAGCCTCTAGTTTTATGTTACTTCTGATCTTTCTTTGCCATACATATCTAGTTTATGTACGCGGATGTACGTGTGTTTGCGTGTGTATGGGTGACTTGTACTATGTACTTAGGATTTAATAAAATACCAATTACCGTATTACAATCTTTTATGTATAAATATATGTATGTATACATTTTTCACACATATCCATTATTATATATATTTCACACACTTGAATACAACTACAACACGGAGAGACTTTTGATATCAATATTTGGTTCATTCTGCATCTATAATTGAAATAAAATGTAAGAATTTAGGGATAATCGGGGTACTATTATAAAGAGTCCTACTGTAATAAGAGATGATGGTATTTCTGTATGTATTATTATAAACTTGAGCGAGCAAAAATTATTATTTACGTTTAGAAAAAGTCTTATTTAGTGTTTAAAAATTGTGAGTGTGAAAAAGTGATAATGGTCAATAACAAGTTTTCTAAAAAATATCGTCAATAGTAAATATTTTAAATAACATAAGTTATAAGAAATGTACGAAATTCTAGTATTCTTAAATAAGAATGTGTATTGAAATAAGAGCCGCTAGTAATATCTGCAACCGGGATTTGCGAGAATTCTAAAAGGCTATACTAAAAACGCCCGAAGGTTTCCGAGCTGTTCCGTCTATAGCCGAGTACGCGACGACCAGGCCAGCAGAACGACTGCACCCGGCTCGAGACCTGCGGTTTCCCGCCAAAAGTTTCAATTATAAGTGTTTGTAGTACAAAAATATTTGTAACTAGTGCAGTATGCATTGCAGCTTAAACAAATTTTAATTCGGAAATTATTAATTTAAACTCTCAATAATTTACACATATAAAATAGAAGCTTTTTACACTTTTCAATTGAAAATGTTCAATTAAGTGCAATTAAACTGCAAAACTTAATTTTTTACACTTTTATAAATTGAACAGTTCAAAGACTTCTGGTTAAAAATATAAATCCACGCTATTCAAAACAAAATAAGTGCCTCTTCCTATTTAGGAAAACTTGAAAACACAAATTTCCTCCCTTCCAGTTCTTTTTTATTTATATTTTTATTTATTTAGGAAATCAACAGCCTTGCGCCCTTTTATACAGTAAAAACATAATAGAATTTAAGTAATATAAAAAAAAAGAAAAGAGAAAAAATGGCTTAAGCTAAAATAGTATATCATATCATTGACTGCATTATTGCCAGTTGTATAAAGCTAGTATAATATAATATAATATACGCATACAAATTTTAACGTAAATGTAAATAAGATGTAAGTTGGTTGTGTAACTGGCATAGACTCTATTATGCCGCGCTCTCGGCCGCGCTATTGTCCATTAGGCTTAGAAAACTCCGCAAAGCTAGTCGAAAGCTCAACTGAGAAATATCAACAAAATCTATTGAGTCAGAAAATAAATTAGCATTCCTACATAGTCTGGAGATTACAGCATTGCGACCATAGTTTGTTCGATGATCAGTCGTTTTGAACAACATCTTATTACGCAGTTCTTTAGCAGGCGCATGGAGAGAAATCTCAGCTAACAACGTTGGACAATCAATGTTACTGTTCAGGATATTATAGAAAAAACTTAGATCGGCGAACTCGAACCTAACACTAATCTTAGTAATCTTGAGTAGTGATCTAATCGCACTATAATCATGTTCGAATCTACTCATTGGCATTGCTAATTGTCTTGCTGCAAATCGCAGAAACCGATTCTGAACTCTTTCTAGCCTGATGTTACTTATCATATATTGCGGACACCAGATAACGGACACATACTCCAGATGTGGTCTGACCATAGAGAAGTACAAAACCTTTAGTGTGAGCACGTTATGAAAATTAGAGGCGTTTCTTGAGACAAACCCCAGAGATCTAATTGCCTTGTTGACTGCGTGGGTGATCTGTTCTTCATAAGATCAGTTTTCTTGGAGGTGAATACCCAGGTCTATCACCCGTGAAACCCTCTGCAATCTACAACCAGCAATTGTGTAGTTATATTTGAAATTAGCTCTCTTTCTAGTGAAGGTTATTACCGAACATTTCTTAATATTGAAAGGCATCCCATTCCTACTGCACCAGGATTGGAGACGGTCTAAATCGTCCTGCAAGTCAATGCAGTCCGAGTGGGATTGTATTTCTTTATAGAGTTTAAAGTCGTCTGCAAACAATAGAAAAAAACACGCTTTGATCACTGTATACACATCGTTAATGTGTAGCAAAAACAACAGAGTGCCAAGGTCAGAGCCCTGAGGCACACCGGAAGTTGTATGAAACGCTTTCGAATAATGTTAATTTACTCTTACCATTTGAAATCTATTACTGAGATAACTCGTAAACCAAGAGAGCATATTATTCGTAATGCCTAGTGCTCTGAGTTTTGCCACAAGAATCGTATGGTCAACTTTATCAAAGGCCTTTGAAAAGTCTGTATATACCGAATATAGTTGTATACCAGCGTCTACTTCATTAATTAAAAAATTTGTGTACATACTAAGATTCGTGATCGTTGACCTCCCCCTCCTGAACCCGTGCTGCTCCTCAATGAGAGTATTCGATGAGGCTAAAACTAAATTTTCATGGATAATGTTTTCAAATACTTTGGCCATCGCGCTTAATATTGTAACTGGTCTGTAATTTTTTACATCATTACGGTTACCGTCTTTATAAATTGGTACAATGATGCCGTTCTTCCATATTGCTGGAAAATAACCTTGAGTAATCGATTTGTTAAAAATAATATGCAGCGGTTCAATTAGAGGGAGGAAGCACGCCTTCAGGAAGGAGGCAGGTATACCATCTGGGCCAGCACCTTTGCTAATATCTAGTTTAGAAAGCTTGAGTTTGATTTCCTCTTTGCTAATACATGTGTAAGGAAAATTAATGGACTCCTTAATCTCGAATAACACAGGTTGCACATCAGGACCTGTGGCGGCGGAATAGACTGACTTAAAATTTTTCGCAAATATATTAGCTATACCCTCATAAGAATCAGCTAGTTCATCGCCCAGAAGCATTTGACTTGGCATATCTTTATTCTTGCTAATAGAATTGACGTAGAACCAAAATTTTTGGGGGTTTTCTATGATGGATCTTTCAGTATCTCTAATATAATCATCATACTGTTGATCAGATAATTTACTACATGTAGATCTTAACGAGGAAAACGGCAAATAATCATCTAGTTCACGCGTGCGTTTATAAGTGGCGTGCGCTGCTTTCTTGGTAAGTACTAAGTCAATCAGGTTCCGATTGTACCACGAAGGGAAGCTAAAGGATTTAGGATTTTTGACAGAGACAAATGAGTCGATCGCTATATAAAGGTGGTAGTACAGAAAATCAACTGCTTCATCGATTGTTATATTAGTAAGCTGGTTAACCTAATCAATTTCCGCCAGATACGAGCAAATAGCAGGGTTATTTGCATTTTTTAAATTTTGTCGAACATTGCTTATATTCCGTGAAGTCAACAGCGGTATATCGTTTTTTAATTTAAGTTTAACAATTAGAGGAGGATCATAGTCATCTACGGGAAGAAGGAATTCTGCGGCCACCTCGACTGAAGCTGAGCTATAGTTTGTTAGTGTTAAGTCAAGCAAGGAACCATGAGCGTTGACATTGTTATTAATTTGTAAAAGGTTTAAAAAGTCAAGACTATCTGAAACTGCATTTGTAATGTCAACGTACACCTGCGTCGAGCCAACCCTTGGGATACAGCTAGGTCCCAGATCAGGATTATTGTTCCAACAAGCATAAGGCATGCTAAAATCACCGAAAACTGTGAATGAGGCATCTGGAAATAAGTTTGAAGTTTCTTCTAAAATTTTGCAAAATCTGTATATTTACCAATACTAGCATTAGGTGGGATGTAAAAAACTCCAAAAATGTGGATAATAGTGCTAAATTTAATTTTCACCACAATGTGTTCTACCGTATCGATATTTGTGGGAATACTGACACAGCCCAGCTTACTCTGAGTGGCCACTAAAACCCCACCAGCCCGTTTGCCATCGCTGGTTCTCGCACTACGATCAAACCTAAAAATATCGAATCCATTAAGGCCTAGCTCAGTAGATTTTATATTATTGTGCAACCAGGTTTCTGTTAAAACAAAAACATTACAAGAAAGTTTAGGAACTGATCTGCGTAAATCATGGAGCTTAGTTCTAACGCCTCTGACATTCTGGTAGTATACTGATAAAGATACATGATTATGAAGATCACCAATACAACCAAGAGAAGAGTTAATTAAGTTACCGTGTGAGTAAGCATTCGTTACTCGCTTTCCGTTGTCTCGATGGATTCTCCCACTGTTTTCGATTGATCCCCCACTTTCCTCAGCACCGGAGTCCCTTGACGAAACACTAACTTTAGGTCTGTTTCCCCTTCCTTCTGACGTGCTGCAAGAGTACATTTTAATTCGGCTATTTCCACCAGCTGTTGTTTTGTCTTGTCGACAGTGAGCCAAAGGTACTTCAAATTCGGTTCTTTTTTCGATGTTTTTCGTTTCTGGAATGCATGAAGGAGTGCGTGAGCAGACTCCTCTGACTCGCAGACTAGCTTCACTGGTCGGGGTTTTAGTGACTGCTGCGAAAACACCCCAAGTCTATATGCTTTCATGACATTCTTACGATTTTCAAGAACAGCACTAGGAAGAAGTTCATTGAGGATAGATTTCGGATCAACGGAAGAGGGAGGGTCATTAGTCTGCGAAGACGCATGCTCAGGAAGCCCGAAAAGAATAAGATTTCTTTTTCTTGCATTTCTTTGCTCCAGTTCCAACCATGCATTTTTGAAATAAATACTTATCATTACCCATGCTAGAACCAGTGAACTTGTTTTGTAAATCTTTCACAGTACCTTCCACAGATTCAACTCTAGCTGACAGCTGGCTGACAGTATTGTCGGTTGAGTCAATCCTCGCAATGGCATTGTTGATTTCGGTAGAAAGGTTGTCAAATTTAGCTGCAAGAATGCCCACGGAATGGGACACCTCTTCGATTTGTGGTTTAAACCCAGCCAGAGCCTTATTTATACTTCGCTGAATATCCTGAGCCGTAGCGGCTCCTGTGGAATCTGTCGTCGCCGGAGATTGGCTACGAGGAGCACAGCACTTGGCAAACACACCGTTGTCCAATTTTCTTAATCTACCAGCACAAGATTGGTGATAAGGAGTATTGCACCTCAGGCAGTGCTTTGCATCTATCATTTTGCTTTTACGCCCGTAACAGAGTTCATCACCCTGACTCATAATGTAACGATAACACTCTCACATACGAATTTCCTCCTTAGAGGTTATGTTCAATTCACAAATTCACCTCCTGTTTGCTAAAACTGCAATATTTATGTCATGCTAGCGCAAACGCGATACGGTCAGAGGGTAATCAAATAATGTGGTCATTTATTCCAACCAGGTAAGTCACAAACTTGAAATAAACTAAAACCTTGTAAGGAGCACACGCGACGAGTCCAATCTATATGGCGACATTTCAATTTGCTTAATTGTTAAGGCTTTCGTATCAAAAAAGTTGGATTTTCAACGTTAAAATTTGTAAATTGTTTAATTTTGAACAGGTTTATAATCGTATTGTAAAATAATTATTGTACCATTTTTAACACTTGAACTACAGTTCAGTTTTAAAAATCATGAATTAATTTATATTTACAGTTGATCAACTTAAAACGTTTTTATAAACAATTTTAAATTTCAAACGCTTTTAATTTTTTAATCTTAAAGTCTTCAAAGCTGAATTTTTAAATTATTTCAATCAAAAATTTACGTTTAAAAATGAAGATATAAAATGGAAAAATTTTGAAGTAAAAGATTTTAGAATTAGGCATTATAAACTGAATGATGTAGTAATTGAAACAGTTAACTGAACTCAACATTAACAAAAAAAGTTGAAATCGAACTTATTTTTAATTGAATTATATCATGTGATATGATATTTGTGATATTCCAAGTGATTTCATAGATTGTTCTTCTACAAATTTGTAAAATTCCCTGTGAAAAAATAAATTCACTGCCATTTATCGGCTTTTCCCGGTCTCAAAAAATTCCTGGTCATTTCCCGGTTTTCGGTCCAGCGCCCCCCCCCCCCCAAGTGATAAGTTCACAAAGCTTCAGATATAAATTATTGGGGAGATAAAATCCAGTAAATGGTAGTGTTATTTGACGAAAAATGTTGTTATAGGATTATATCCTTCGGAACATAGACACTGGAAAAGTATTTTATTGAAAATATTAATATGTTAAATATGCCACACTCTTCTGTCCTGGCATACTACTCTAGCTTCCTTCACGTCCATGCATTTTTTTATGCAAGCTCTCGTGTTTCTATGGCTTCTTATGTCTCTTCGGATTAGTGTCTCATTCACAGATTCTAACCATTCTTTTGGCGGTCTACCTCTGGGCATTCTGCCATTTACTTTACCTTTATACACTTTTTTCATTAGTCGTTCATCTTTCATTCTTTCAACATGTCCGAACCATCTTAACTGATTTCTTTCCCATGTGTCAACTATTGTCTCTTTTGCACCACATTCTTTGAGGATTATCTCGTTTCGGACATTGTCCATCAGTGTTTTTCCGCATATTGTGCGCAAAGGTTTCATGCCAATCGCGTTAATGTTACTCCTGTCCTTCTCTTGACAGGTCCATGTCTCGCTAGCATATAGTACAGTCGGTACGAATATAGAATTATGTATGGCCATTTTAGCTTTTTTTGATATGTTTTTATTTCTGAGAATGGACCCTGCTCTACCGATAACCTGCTTACCCTTATTTATGCGCCTATCTAACTCCCCATCTATTTTTCCGTCGCTAGTGAATAGGCTACCCAGATATACGTACTTGTCAACTTGTTCTAATCTCTCATCATTTAGGACAATGTTGCACATTGTTTTCTCAGTTTTTCCTTCAAACACCATGATTTTTGTTTTATTTGCGTTAATTTTAAGACACATGTTCTTCATGCTTGTATTAAGTTTATTCAACATTCTTTGCAAGTCCTCGATTGATTCTGCCATAATAATCTTGTCATCTGCGAAAGCTAACCCACGTACCTTCACTGTCTCTGATACCTCTGTAATTACTGCAGTTGCTTTTATCTCCCTTTCTTTTGTATATTGGTACGATAATCGCTTTTTTCCAATCCTCTGGGACTTCTCCCATCTGGATACATAAATTTATCAATTCGCACAACCTGTGAGGTATGTACTCGCCACCGTATTTCAGCATTTCAGCACTAATACTGTCTATGCCAGCAGCCTTACCGTTTTTCAAGTTCTTAATTATGTCTCGGACCTCAGTGACACAGACTTTTTCAATTGGGTTTTCTAATGCATTATGTTCTATGTCGCAGTTTTGTTGTCCTATATCTTCACCTCCTAATAGTTCTTTAAAAGAGTCTTTTAAAGCGTCTACTATCTCGTCTATATCATATAGCATTTCACCTTTGCTGTTTCTCATGCTGGCAAACTCTGTACTCTTACTTTCCTTCAACTGTTTATATAATAGTTTCATAATTCCTTCAAAGTAGTTCTGTATTTTGTTCTCTTCTTCTGTTCTGATTTTTTCTTTACTCTCCTTGACTAGTCGTTTCATTTTCCTCTTTTTGTCTTTGTAATCATTTTTGAGTCTATTTCTCTCCTCATCGCTAAGACCTGTCATGTTTAATTTTCTCTTGTGCGCTTTTTTCTTTTCTCGCTGGGCTGCTTGAATTTCATCATTCCACCACGCATCACCAGACTTTCTTCCTACCACTGCCGTACCACACACTTCAATTGCAGTTTTAACAACGATATCCCGTAACAAAGTCCACGCACCCTCTATATCTTCATTGCTTATAAGCGCTTCCCAAGTTGCCCTATCTATGCGTTCGCTCAACTTATTTTGAAACTCTATTCGCACTTCCGGTTTCTGCAAATTTTCAATCTTTATTCGCGTTTGTTTCGTTTTTTTGTTCTCTTTCTTCTCCATCCCCACCCTAAGTTTATTTTAGAGACTAAAAGGTAATGATCAGTATTGCATTCGGAACCCCTCATGACTCTTGTATCTTTGACTAGTTCTCTTAGTCTTTCATCCGCAATAACGAAGTCAATTACACTGCGGTTATTTCCTTTACACCAGGTGTACGTGTGGATCATCTTATGTCGAAACCAAGTATTGGTAATAAACAGGCCCTTTTCTAAGCATAAGCTAACTAATTTTTCCCCGTTATAATGTTCTCCTACTTGAAATATTAAAATAGTTATAATAATTGGACTGCAATATTATAATTTTTAATCCCTGTCAAAATTCGCAAAAAGCTTTAACATGTGAGGATTTCTTGAAAATTTTGAAATTCCCTCGAAACCATCAAAATCAATTGAAAATTCCTACGAATAGAGAGCGAAAAAAATCTTAAAATATTTGAAAATCTTTGAAATTTCCTGAAGCATTATAATTTTCTTCAGTAAGCTTTTTAAAATAGTTATATTAATTGAACTGCAATATTATACTTTTTTTGGGAGAGTTTAAAAATGCATTTAGGAATCTTTGAAAATAACGCGTGAAGGGAGACGCCATCAGTTTAATTTTCGAATTTTCAAACACCTCAAAGTATCTTTAAAGATTACCCCCCCCCCCCCCCAATCCTATCATTACATGAAGAAAAATTTTACTTCAGCAGAAATGAATATAAATTGGTATAAAATAAAGAAAAACTCATCTTTTTAAAGCAGGTTGCATGCTGTTCCATTTTCTGTCAATTTCCAAATTACACTTTAGTTACGCGGTTATGGAATACTTTATGAATATGTTCATATACAGAAACAAAGTTTATGGAAAAATAATCAAACTGTTATACAGCTATATAAGTCCGGACACATGAGTCTGGGACACCCTGTATGTGTATATATAACCGGTGCATTCGTTATAATTTGTATACATTAAACATAAAACCATTCCATATTAATATTATATTCTAAGCTGAAATAGAAAAAATCATGTTAGAAGAAAGTAGAGCTGGCGGGAATCGAACACGGGTCTCCGGGACAGCAGAACGGAGACTTTCCTGTGATAAAACAAAATATGAGATTAAGGAATTTAATCAATGATCATCCTGATGAACCTCGGTGCATATGACGTCATTCGGAACTGAATTTCCTATTTTAAATGTGAATTTTCGCAAAGCACTACATTCAAGTATTTTTCCTCTCATTACACTTTCCTATTGAGAATGATAACTTTTCTAATCTATTTTGCAACTTATGTTGTTTAAACTACTAGTTATTGCAACTGCGGTTTTATTATTTAATTTGTGAATATCAGATTTTCCTATCTTGACTTTTGCTATCGAAAATATAAATCTTTCCAACTATAAATGGCAATTATAAATGTTGGTGTATATTTATAATTGATATGGAAAATGTATTTCTTCGTATCGCTGTGGCAATTAAAACTACTTTATCGACTATGTCCTAGATTGCCATCGTACTCTTGTAAAAGTAAATATTATAATGCCAAATCTTACAACCAATAGTTTCTCAGTGCACCAACTTTGCAAATACAGCTGTTTTGCGTATGGCAACTAACAGTTGCACTTGCTGCACTTGTCGAGGTGTTAGTTTAAAGCACTAGTTTCTTAATCCCAGGTATGTATGTGGCATTTGGGTGTAAAAATAAAGGAGCACATCGCTTTCCCAATTAAAAAAAAGCTAAGGAAACTGTAAATAATGCCTTGTGCCTGCTTACAATGGCAGTTACTCCCAACTCACAGTAATGTTTACTGTTTACCCGTTCGAGCAGGTAATAGGAGACAGTTTACATCCTACTACGGGTAATATTTATCTTCTACCTATACCAGCATGTAAAAATACAAAATTTACTACTAAAAAAGTAACGATTTTTATAGTTACGGGTACTGAGAAATATGTCACTAGTTGCTAATTCGTTACTTATTTACAAAAGTAACTTCTTTACCACTTTCGTTACCAAAAAAGTAACTGGTTAAAGGAAACTAGTTGTTTCTCATCATTGGTATTATGCTGCAAGGGAAAGAAGCAGGCGATTTTCGCCGAGTGTGAGCGGGCGAAGCATGGGCCGCAATCACACGCGGTGTCCATCGGTTCCCTCCTGTATAGCATACAATACTTTTTTCTGGACTTCAATAATATGGCTATAATCGCATCGTGTAATAGCGCATAAGGAATAGAGAAGGGGAAACCACCTTACAGTAGATAATGAATCTACAGTGGATAATCATTCATTATAAGCACAAATACAACTAAAAAAATCTGCCCACCTCGCGGGCACATCCTCATCGCGCGCCTAGGGCGCGCACCTGTTGGATCTCGTGCTTCGCGCTCGGACACATTTTCCTGACGCTTTAAGCTCGGTTCTTCTAGGTTTTCGCACTTCGTGTGCTCGCTATTGCGCGCTTCGCGGGCTAATACTCTCTTAGTAAGCTTCATCGTTATGACCTGCTTTTAGTTTAATTATGTCAGTTTTACGTAAAAAGAAGAACTAATTTACTTTAGGTTCTACCGACCTGAAGGAACATATTCTCATCAAGACACTCGCGCTTCGCGCTCGATATTTGGTTTAAAAATCATGTAAACCTCGCGCTCCGCGCTCGTTTCTGTTCATCGTACAATGGAAACCCAAAAGTTTGAGCGCGCTTACGGCACGCGAATTGGCCGTCGCACTTCGCAACGACCATATGTTATGTTCTATGTTCTTCAGATCAAAATGACTCCTGTAAATTTGCATTTGATTTAAAATGAAGAAGGAAATTCCTTTACTTCCGCGTATATTTCCGCATCTTTCTAATAAATCATACAATCAGAAAAGTATCTAAGTCGTTGTTGGAACATATATATGATAAATTTTTAAATGATTATTGAAAAATGGACATTTGACAAAAACCCGGGGGCGGGGGGTCCAATTTTACACAAATCTAATACCTTCTCTGGATGAGAATGTAAAAATACAAATTTTCAAGTGCCATGAGCATTAATGATAGTTATTTTATTGTTTTAATCATTAGAAATAGTATTGAGGATATAAAAAAAATTAAATATTTGGAAACCCACACACGAGATAAAAAGGAAATTAAATAGGCAAGGTTTTGATGAGAATGTGCCCACTTATCGGGCCGATTTTTTCACTGTTAATGTTATTTTTTACGAATAATACAAAAACTACACATCCTATCAAAAAGACCAATAAAAAATTTGTAGATCTTTTTTGAGCGCACAAATTTTGTTTAATCATCATTTGTCGTATCTTGCATAGTTTGACCGTAAAATTGAATTATTTGATTTTTCAATATTGTTTGTGCAATAAAAATGTGAATTTTCGATTTTTCAAGAAAATTCAAAAAGTCGTTATGATAATCTTGTAGGGCGTACAAAAACAAACATTTTTTTTGTCTTGACTTTTTTTCGAATACTATGAACAGCCGCACATATAGTTTTCAAATTTTGAAAAAAATGGTCTCAAAAATTTTAAAAATGCGTTCATTTTTTGAATTTTTATTCAAGATGGCTGGCTCACGAACTTGACCTTTAATTTAGGCGACTAAAAGAGTATACCAAAGGGCAATCCAATCGGTCAGTTCTTTCGGAAGTTATCGTGCTCACAGACATACCTACATACATACATACAGACACATTTGTAAAAACCTGTTTTTTAAGTTCAGGGGTCTCAAAACGTGGACATTTGACAAAAACCGGGGGGGGTCAAATTTTACACAAATCTAATACCTTCTGTGGATGAAAATGTAAACATTAATTATAATTTGAATATATCAACACGTATAGTGTGTTAACTATTAATTAAATCAAAGTAATTACACAGGCTTTTGAGGTTTTTGAGGTTTTTGAGATATATGAGATATCCTAACCTAAAAGTGCAAAAATGGCTATTTTCAGCCATATTTGAGGCAATGTAACATTAACACCAATTTTTTTTCTTAAAACTGCTAACACCATCACATTAACCATTTCAGTTCAACGATGAAAAACTAGCAGAGAAGGCGAAGAGAAGAGAACTTGGGATATCTCAAAAACCTGACGTATAGGAGAAATTTAGATAACGGATTCGGGTTTAGGATACCAAAATCCTTCGGGGTCACATAGTCCGGTCTTTGGGTACAAAAAAGATGTAACTTTTGTCGGTCTGTGTTTTTTGACATACATTAGAATTTTAAATTAATAATTATCTGCTGTAGGGTAGTCTCGTCTATTTTGAATCAGTGACAGGTGAATGTGGGCAGATGACCACTCATGCGCAGTGTTTTTTCATTATTCCCTCCGGGAGCTCTATTACTCCCGGAGGGATTAATGAGGAAGTTCTGCGTATGTATAGTAAATTGCACGTGCACATTCATCAATGGTTAGAATTAGGTTGTTTCGCTCCCGGGTTGCACGCACAGAATGTGACCATTTTTGTAAAGTAAGGAAAAAAAACTTATTTGCGTCAATAAAAAATTAACATTCCACTTTTTAATCTCAAGATTCTTAAAAAAACAAGCATTCTTTCTAGTTAGAAAAAAGCGCCTCAAAACAAGTTAGTATACGTGGTTTGAACTTAAGGGGGTAGTCTGGTAACTAAATTTCAAAAAATCGAATGTTTTTTTCTTACATATTTCGAAAGTAAACTATATTGAGAGTATATTGTAAAAATTTTAGACTGAAATATGAAAAATTCATGAAGCTACAGCACATAGCCGAGAGCGCTTCGTAGTTGCGCGCTGTCAGCCGCAGAACAGCTGTCAATGGTCGGGCGGATAAGGCAACGTCTGGCGCTTCTAAAATAGCCAGATCGAGTCGTAGGGCAGAAAAAGTTGCTGAGAATGATGCCTATGAGGAAACGAAAGGTTTGCTGTATGCACCAGGCATAGCCGATTACTGTATGAGTTTTCTAAACAAAAATCTGTTACTAAAGCTAAACGCGTTTTTCTCAAAACAGCGTTTTTTCGGTCGGCCCGGGTAATTAAAAATATTCTATTGAACCGATCAGGCTGAAATTTTAACACGTTGTTCTACACATCAGTGGCTATGTCGGGAGCTAGGATTTTTTTTTCGTTCATTATCTTCTGATTTATAGCCCGATTTCCGAGAAAAGAAATGTGAGTCCGCCATTTTGTTATTTTTCACTCAAAATGAAAAATCCTAGCTAATGACAGAATGGAAAGCCTACAGAACAAAAATCAATTTGATTTTTTTTATTCAGATATCCTCAGTGCCGCAAGCACCCGGGCCAGCCATATACCTTTTTTTTTAGATGCTCACTTTGTCCGTAAAAAAAACTAAAAAAATATTGTAAAAAAAAAAAATTTTCAGTTTTAGATATCAATAATAACATATAAAAAATTTGAAATGATTGAATTTTTTTAATTTTTTGTTTAAATCCCGAAAACAGCTTTAAAAAAAGTATCAGTTTAACAGACTACCCCCATAACAGATGCAGAACAGAACAGAAGCAATATTCCTTATAGTATTCTTGTAATAACAGTTAGAGATAAAACTTTTAATCATTATTTATAAGCTGTACAAGCTTTTATAGGATAAATTAATAGGTAAAACACTGTAAACGCTAAAATTTAAGCGCGTGACTGGTCTTCCATGCGTCCATGCGTTTTCCATGCGTCCCGACTCCGATGCGACCCCAAGCGTCCCAACTCGGCATAATGCACGCATGGAAGATCTCAGTGACGCGCTTAAAGTTTAGCGTTCACAGTTTTTTACCTATTAATTTATTTTAAAAACACCTTTGCAGAAAACTTCTTTATACTTTTTTGAACAACTTCTCCACAGATTGAAAGTCTTATCTGTAACCGTCATGACAAGAATACGATAAGGAATATTGCCTCTGAATTGTATAAAGAAATTCATAAAACTGTGGACTTGAGCACGAGTTGAAGACAAAAATTGACTTTTAAAAAAACTTGTTTTTTGCAATTTGTGAAAGAAACTAAAAAAGATACGACTTTGTTGAAGAGAAAAAAATATGCGAAATTTAATTCTCTACGATAATGTGTGTTTTAAAACTCAAAAATTCCAATTTGGATTTTTATTTTATGCGAAGTTTATGCAAATTTTTTTTTTTTTTGTATGCATATTTTATTGTAGGACCACAAAGAAGATGTTCGAAGGTGTTTTAAACGATTTACTCTGAAATTCGGAAAAGGCATTACAGTAAACAATTATAACTATAATTATATAGCTACTAATCTAAAAGAAATATAAAAATTATTTTTAAAACAATTAAACCTTTAATGTCATGTAACACTTACCCGATTCCTACCTTACCGACATTTTTTCGCAACAACTTACGTCTACACGAATTCAGACCTTTTATTGCAAATTCAGGAAATTAAATGAAAGGCACTAGGGAACGTTTGCATAGTTCTAAATTTTTTGAATTACAAAAAAAATTATTTTGGGGAATTTTTTCTTTCTTTATTTCTAGAAATTTATCAGGGGTTGGGAGCGAATTTAAGGGTGAGCGCAAGATCTGATCATCTATCTCTCTCCACTCATGTTTATATCGTCGCACTCTTAAGAAATAGGAGGGTCTAGTCGTCGTTAATATCGAAAAATACATTTTGTGCAACTTTTTTACATATGTTTTGCAAAAAAATATAAAATTATGCGCTATTATGCAAATATTCCATAATTATGCAAGGAAGATAAAATTATGCCTTCTTGATGCGACGTTAAATTCATTATATTTGGCATGAAACCTTTGTATAACATGAAAGTGCAAATTAAAATATATAAAACAGCAATTATTATTTTTTCCTCCTATTTATGTATATTGCTTTTTTATGAAATTTTAGTGGCGAAAAAACAATAAAAAAAACCATTTTGAAAAATTTCCTTAAAATATTTCTGCTGGTGCCAAGGTTATAAATTTTTCATCTCATCTATTATATATTGTTTATCATTTGTATGGTGAAGGTCCAACAATTTTTTAATCCTTACGAAAAATGTTTACAGGTACAATTATGCTCTTATATCTGTCTGTTCATAAGGAATTGTAGTTTTTGTGACCTTTACCGAAGACAAATATTTGTTTTTAATCGGACACAAAATAAGAGTCTCTTCCTTTCCAAAATTGGTATTGGTAAGATATTTCTCTGAAACTAATATGTATATTTTAAACAAATTTAAAATAAATTTAAAATAAAAAAAGGGTTAAACAACCACCGCAGTATCCCACTCGGATCAACTGCCATCTAAAAATGACACCGGCTCCTAGTATTACAACGACAGGCCTTGAAGGTCATCGTCAAGGTCATGCTTAAGGTCACCATTGAATTCCTCAAGAATGACGACCTCCCTGAAAAATATCTTACCTGAGGAAACATTCAGCCGTCCCGGGACTTTTGTGACCCGCGATTCTGCGGGAGTGGGTGCTAATCTGAAAAACGGCACCCGCTCCCAGCGAAATCGCGGTAAAATTTCAATCGCACCCACGTCTCACGACCGTGAGATAGGTGGTTACAGTCTGCGACGGATTCAATAAGATGATCCAGCAAGTCTCGTGCACCCTGAGGACACGGAGCGAAAAGGGAGAATCAAAAGGAGAATCAACAGTTTCTCGCTGAACAATCGCGCCTCTTCAGCGATCTCCCTGTTTCCTCGGGTTGCGAATAGAGGGTCCCTGCACCTAGGGTTTCTGCTGAATATGGTTACAATAATTAATAAGCAGTCGCAGACAATTGTCCAGGGATGGTCCCGAAGGAATGAACCCCAAGCGGAGGCGTAACAACCGTGACAAAAGCTGAATGGCACTTGGGCGCAATATACTCCGACCGAAAAAAGGCAACTTGTCCAACCCAGAGAATTACAGGCCAATAACTTGTTTGAACACACTGTATAAGATCTTTACAGCTGTCCTAAACAACATGATTGTTCGACGAATTGAGCCTGTATGGCGAGAGATGTACGAACAACGGGGCACGAAAAAAGATGTAGCAGGCTATCGAGAGAACCTGCTAATTGACAAGTGTGTATGTAAAGACGCTGCAACCCATCAGCTCGTCCTGTCAATGGCCTGGATTGACTACCGAAAAGCTTTCTGTCTGTTGGAAAGCTTTAAGGTGCATCCACACATAGTGAGATGCATAGAGAGATTGATGCCTCTTTGAAAAACTAGATTTACTATCTCATCTGGAAATTACCGTGTGACAAAGAACAACGTCACCTTCCAGAGGGGCGTCTTTCAGGGCGATACGGTGAGCCCTCTGCTCTTTAGCATCACACTTCTGCCTCTATCTCTCGCAATACGCAATTCTACTGAATACCTGTACGAGGACACAAATCATCGCGAGCATAAGGTCACTCATATATTTTATATGGATGACCTGAAGATCTATGCTACTGGTGCAAGCAAACTTCAACTTGCTTCAAAGATCGTCAACAGGTACACAGGAGAAATTAATATGGACTTTGGAGTGGACAAGTGTGCCAAGATTAATCTGAAGAAATGAAAGATTGCTGGCGTTTCCGAGGACCCTGAGCTTGTGGATATAAGTGTTATTAGACAACTTGACAGTGGAGAGATCTATATATACCTGGGCGTGCCTCAAAGCCGCATTCAGGATGTTGCATCAGTGAAGGAGTCTTTCCGAAGCAGATACAAGCATCTTCTTCGACAGTTTTTGTCTCCAAATCTGTCAACGTTGAACAAGGTACCTGCGACTAACATGCTTGCCGTCCGGGTTTCACTCTATTCGTTTGGGGTAGTTCAATGGACAAAGAACGAGCTTACGACACTTAATATCGCCATGCGTCAGATCATACCTATGCACAAGAGCTTGCATATCAACTCTTCCGTTCCGCGATTATCCATCTCACGCCGTCAAGACGGACGCGGACTTGTGAATCTCGAATGTCTTCATAACCGAATTGTCGAAGAAGCAAACTTTTCTTTTCTCAGATCATCAGGTCTTGATTCAGGTACGAAGGTTTTCATTTTCGCATGCTAGGACGGTTTCATTTCCACCTTAGTAGTATACCGTGACCGCATTTTACGTTAAAAAGTTCCCAGCAATAGGTGCAGAGCGTATCATGCATATGCTGAGTATCTAGTACATATACTATCCGGATGTCCCACTCACGCGGGAACGACGTACCTCCAAAGATATAAGGCGGCCCTGAGAGTGCTTTATTACCATCTTTGTCGCTCTTACGGTGTTGGCCGCGACTACCATTTTCGGACAGCAGTCTCCATTCCACACTCGTGGCCTGACATTGTTCTCCAAGACTTGGAAACGAACTATATTCGTGACTGAATTCTCGGCTCCGGCCGATTACAACATCACTGCCAAGGAGAAGGGAAAGGAGGAGAGGTATCAAGACCTTAAAAGGGAGCTGCAAGGGATGTACCAAAAATATTCGGTCAAAATAATTGTCGTTGTGATCGGAGTTCTCAGAGGGGCGAAACTATCACTGTTTCGTAGCCTTAAAGACATAAACGCGTGCTAAAAATATGCCAAGGCATTTGCGAGATGGATGCAGAAAGCTGTCATCCTTGAATCGCTTCGTGCCCTTAAGACACATGAGATTTTCGCCGGCCTGTCGTTGTGATTTCGTCGTGCCCCGTGGGCACCCACCTCACAGTCGTGGACGTGGCCATAGGTGTGATTTACCGCGGTTCTACTGGAATGCGGTGTCATTTTCATAGATGGCAGTTTCTCCCAATGGGACCCTGCGGTGGTTGATTAACCTTTTTTTAAATATATATATATATATATATATATATATATATAAAATAGTGTTACATATTTTTAGTCTCTTATGTTTATTTTGTTGTAATTTATCACATAACTTTTCGGCGACTTAAAGTGCGGGGGACTACGTCTGGCGACTACATGTGCTGGCGACTCCTTGTCACGCGACTAGTTGTCCGGCGACGACTAGATGTCACGTACCGCTCGTGGATTTAAGGAGCTGCTCGATCGAGGTGGAGGCAGGAGTGGCGTCCGGTTTTGCTTAGGGCAGCGTTTCCCATACTAGTGCCGGCGGTAGGGTAGGCCACCCCGTGCCCAGCAGCTCGGCGGCTCCCCGCTGTCAGCAGACGGCTACTTTTGTGCACATGCTACGGATGACCGTTTCATAGTTATGAGATTAGGGCCCGTTACAATAACTAAAATTATAAAGGCATGGCTCAATTAAATTGTAATTAGCTCAATCAATTTCCTGATATAATTAGCTGAATCAATTTCCTGATATAATTTTTAAAAAACGAAAAAAAACGTTTATGAAAATCAGTTAAATTTTCAGTAATGAAGGTAATCTTTAAGTGCGTGCAAAATTACAAGAACTCTCAACTCGGATTGAAGATATGAACCGATTTTTTACTATATTTTTTAAATCTTTTCGTCACTATTTAATTAAGCTAATGCAGCCGATTAAAATTCAATTTATTAATAATTTACCCAATTTTCATTCTTCTCAACTGGATCTAATCCTCTAATGATGGGAAGGTCGCAAGAAGCAAGCAACCGTTCGCACGACCAGTAGTTGACGACCAGTATTGTGAAAAATTGTAGGGTGGCGACCCTGCGGCTACCTAAAAAGTGCAAAAAAAGTTTGGGAACCGCTGGCTTAGGGTTCTCTCCGCATCCCACGAGAGCTCCTTTTCTCTAATATCTCACATTGCGAAGTGTATTCCAGAGAAAATTGCGCGGGACGCATTGCAAGATCTCACAGTTCGAAATATTTCCATTTTATTACTCCGGAAGTGACGAGAATCGCAGCTGGCCACAGGCCCCTTACTCATTCCAAAATGAGACTCAACACAAAAATTTCTCCAGCCTCCTCCTCGAGATTTTTTTTTGCATTAAATGAAGTCACTCCGCTCCTAGGCAGTGAAGAGAAGATACTGACCTGCTGTATACACCCCTTTACCTGCTGTATACACCACTTTACCTAGAGAAGAGAGGTGTAGCGAGCAGAAGTACCCTCCTACCCCCTGAAATTTATGACAATACAATCGTTCCTTAGTGTCTAAACTGTCGCGAACAAAATGTTGGTGAGACAGAAATCGGATGAGAATTATATTTTAAATGGTACAAATTTATGGTGAGTACCTCTTCCGACCGACCGACATGTACGGTTCTCGTGGTCGATAGGCCATGTGAACCTAGTGCGATATGGAATCGATGGGTACCCCCATGTCCCCCTTCGTCACCGGAAACCGACTATTCCTGACCGACCGACCGACCGACGTGTACGGTTCTCGTGGTCGAAAGGCACTCCTATGGCCACGCGAA
>CAKNYM010042369.1:2973-25012 GCA_932195095.1 Andricus curvator
AATAAAATTTGTACATTACCAGCTTGAGGTACTCGGAAACTCGAACACTTTATCCTTATAACTTTTAGCCATAAAAAAAATTATCAGAGTTATAGCACTTTCAAAATCAGATATGTTATTAATCATTTTTTGATAGGATGTGGATAGGAAGTGGAATCATGAAAAATAAAATTTGTACATTACCAGCTTGAGGTATAGAAATGAATATAATAGATACGTGATGAGAATGTGTTAAAGGCGAAGGAGCTTTAATAAAAGAGAATTCACAATCGTCAAATTACAGTTGTCGATCATTTGACCTTTATTTCTCAAAGGTCTGTGGGCAAATGTGGGGGAAATACAAAGACCGAGATTAACCCGAAATTAACAGCGAAGCATGTTTATCCGACACGGATAAACAAAATGAAAGTCAGGTTGACCATGAACGTTTTTAGTAGAAGCTAAATTACATTGAAATGAGTTAAAATTTAAACTTTACATTTTTTTTTTAAATGTGACACGTCTAACAAGATTTTGTATATTTCAGCACGATCAACGGATAACGGGCCTAAAACTATCCCTCAGGATGGCGCGAATACAGCCTGGGTTCTATCCTTCTTCAACAAGCTCTCAGATTCCTTTAATGGTTCGAAGATGACAGATCCTCATAGTGAGTACCGAACTTTGTTCACAGATACCAGCTACCATCTGGCCTTCTTCGATGAAGCCATCGCTTTGCTCTCTTCTAGAAAGCGTTTTGTGGATAAAGAGACGAAAAAAACCTAGTCCAAAACAACCGCCCTGTCTGGAAAACCTTATCAAAACCATTCGAGGATTCAAACAATTGTTGCGCAGGTTGAAGTAGCTAGATTTTACCAGTTTGAGGACAAGGTACATCAACCAAGATCCTCTAGAATTTTTTTTCCCCTTATTCGAGGATTCAGTACGAACAGATAGCCGACTTGCTACCATTTTATTGGTATCATCAAGGCCTTAGTTATCAATACCGTAACGCACTACCATTCAAAAGAAGCCAATTGTCTAGATGTTGAAGGTAACTTTGTTTTACCTTGGCAAAGCTATTTCACGAATGAAAATATTTCTGAAAGACCTCTTCGCGAAGTATTGCTTGTTCATCGCATCCTACCAGGCAGTCGGTGTCTGAGAGATCCTATTCCGGAGAAAGGAAGTTTGTCCGCTGATACTTCGAAGTTAGTGAAAATTCTGAAAAAGAAAGCACCTTCTCTAAAGACTTGCCCTGAATGTTTAGCACTTTCTCAAGCGTCTGCCTCTCCATGCCGTATCAAAGAGCTGCACAATGATATTAAGAGCATTCTGCGAAGAAACATGCCGGATCTGTATGCAACAGTAGGCGTCAGGCACAGAGCAGCTCTTGCACTTCGAAAAGAAGTTAGGATCGAGAGGCTGTGCTGCAAAGATCACCAAGAGCAAGTGCTAACACAAATACTCCATTTGAGTATAATGCAGTACATCATCTCGATTTCAGCTTATCTCGTCGCAATTCTTCGCGGAAACATCGCCGTGGACATTAAACCCAAAACGAATGCTAGCGCTTTCGTCATATCTGCTAAAGCGAAATATGATTCCTCTCTGAAATTAAAACAGCACACTTTCTCCACGCTCGCCAAGAAATAAAAAGTAAATTTTGCAATAATAAGTTCTTCACAATAAGCAGGGGAAACCATTCTACAGTAGATAATGATTTAAAGTAGATAATCTTAATTAAGTGAAAAAATGACAAAAAATGTTAATTAATTTTGTTACTATAACGTTTCAGCAAGGATACTATATTTTCTAACGAAGTTTGTACCATATTTTCGGATTCATTATAAGTCTAATTTTTCAACTTTTCTGTAAAAGCGAAATATAATTCATTTGTAAATTCCAAAAACCACACTTTGGTATGGTAATTTGGTAATTTTTTCAAACATTAAAACAAAATAATGTAAATACCTAAAGAAAACATTGAGATATAATGGTTTATAAATTATTTCCCGCATACAAATTTTTGTTTAACAATCCATACTGGCATAACAGAATATAATTTTTAGTAATGCTACTACTTGCATGGATTTGGGCGCACGTTTGTAAACATTGATGGTTTGAATGTCTTGAAATAAATTTTTAATTCAAGATACATTAAATAATTAATGCAAAATCCAGGAAATATTAAGCAGGAAATATATCGAAATTATTACACACATTTTTTTATGTATTTCCAGTGTGATATTTACAGAATCTTGCATCTATCCTTCAATTTATTTTCGATTACAAATTTTCATGACATTTTGAAAAAGCAAGTCCGGCAAAATATACCTATAATTTGCGCATATTCTTTAAATTTGATTATTTTTTTTGTAATTTTTTCAAACAGAAATGAGTAAATAAATAGTGGCATATAACAAATGAAATTAATTTTAGGAAAACCATGTAGTAAATTTTGTATTTCTATTTTTGAAAATTACAAAAAAGTAATCAATTTCAATTTGCACAATATGCGAGATGTGTTTTTTTACAAGAATTGCTTTTCGAAAGCAGGAATAAAATTTCTAATTGAAAATAAATTGAAGAATTGATGAGAAGTTCTGGAAGTAACACACAAAAAGTACGAAAAACATATTTGTAGTCATTTCTACATATTTTCTGTTTAGTATATCCTGGATTTTGCATTAATTATTTAATTTATCTTGAATTAAAAATGTATTTCAACACACTCAAACCATCAACGTATACATACATGCGCACTAATACATGCTCAGAGAGTCTTAGTTACTAAAACGGTGGTAGGTGGCGCTGAATTCCGTTATTTCTTTAACATACAGTCGTATAGGCCTATCTTCGAACGAAGCATGAGCCAAGTGCCAGTTCAGTCACCGGGAACTGGAATTTTTAGGTTACAGTCAGCTGTGAGGGCTGTGCACCTACTCCCGAAAAGTTTCAAGGCATTGCCAATTTCCCCAAGCCCAAAACCGTCAACTTTTATCGTCGCAGCATACTTCATGCGGCTGAAAACAATCGTCGGCATGGGAGCCTTCCTTGAACAACGGTGCGATGGAGTGTGGAAACCGCTTGCCTTTTTCTCGAGGAAATTCTCACCAGCTCAATAGGACTACAGCGCTTATGGCCGAGAACTAACGGCTATTTTCGAAACCATTCGCCATTTTTAGGTATTTCCTAGAGGGGCAAGTTTTCACAGTGGTCACGGATTTTCGCATTCTCGCAAAAGTCTGAGAAGGCATCACAGCGGCAACAACGACAGCTGTCGTTCATTTCCCAGTTCACCACCCACATCGAACACCTGTCTGGGGTTGATAACTACGTGGCCGATTACACCTCTTGGGTCGAGGCAATCGTCATTCCGACTGAGTTCAGCATCGCGGAACTTGCCACAATCCAAGATTCGGACGACGAGCTGAAAGTCCTCCTCAAGGATCCCAAGTGCTCTTTAAGTCTTAAGAGAATCTAATGAGACTCGGGGAAGTCAGCAGATTACTGCGACTTATTGGGCGAAACTTTACGTCCCTATACCCCAGCTCTACTGCGAGAAATTTTGTTCACCTTTTCCACGATCCTGCGCATCCCAACGCTAAAATAACCGAGCGCATCATCCGGATGCTCTACGTCTGGCCATCTATGCGCCGAAACATATCAGACTGGTGCAAGCAGTGCACGGCTTGTCAACAGTCCAAAGTTTCGTGCCACAATCAGCTTCTACCTGCTAACTTCGTAGCTCCGGACGGTCTTTTTCGCCATGTCCACATGGACATTGTAGGTCCACTGCCCGTAAGCAACGGATACCGCTACTGCCTAACAATAATTGACCGCTTTTCTGGTTGGTCCGAAGCAGTACCGCTCCCAGACATCAAAACCCTCACAGTTTGTCATGCCTTCCTCGAGAACTAGATTACTCGTTATGGCACACCGGGGACCCTTTCCACGGACCAGAGTAGTCAATTAGAATCCCAAGAATTCAAAGCCATATGTGCCATGCCGACCAAGAGTGGTCCCAATCCCTCTGGACCGTCTACTTAGGACTCAGGTCTAATGTTGTCGACATCGGTTCGACCCGGCCGAATTCGTTTTTGGCACCACGCTACGAATTCGTCCTCATTGGCGATTTCGCTCCAGTCCCGCAGGTGTTCATCGAAGAATTTCAAAAACATATGCGAAAAATTAAGCCAATCCCAGTAGATCACAAACACAAACGGAAACCCTTCCTATTTGAAGATCTAATGGTTTTCTCGCATGTTTTCATGCACATCCATGCCAGGAAATCTCTCGAGCATCCTTACACCGGTCGTCATAGGATAATCAATCGAACCTCTGATTGCGTTTATGAAATTGACGTGGCACTTCACGTCAATTGTCCATTGAGCATTTAGAGCCAGCATTATTCATGCGCGACGACGTCGAAAGCATCCTGCCAATCCAAAGAGATTTAGTTAATGAAACTAGTCCAGCTCCTCTTTTGCGAACTTATGCCAAAAAGAGAGTTACCTTCCAAGTCTAGAATTCCTATGTGTGTGCTTACCCGATTGTACGCCCTAACGACTGCATTTATTTCTTTAATCAATTTCTAAGGTAAATTATTGCCAAGTCCATTATAGTATGGCCATGGCCATGTATCTTGCACTTGATAACGCAACTTGTTTGCATCCTTTCGCCAACCAGGCGCGTTGCATTTTTAGTTTGAAACTCTTTTACACTCGTTATTTAACATTCGTTTTTACCTGAAGGTCCTCAGTAACTTTCAAACCTTTCACCATTTCTAGGAACCTCGCACCTTTATAAATCTTAGCGATTTTAAGCAAGTCAAAAATCCAGAGCCCGAACTATTGTTAACACCTCTTGTATTTTATTTTACTACATGTTGAGAATAATCGCCGACTAGTATCTGCGATACCAAATACAATGTGTTTAGTCAAACATTGCGATCAATAGTTTTAAGTTTGTGTAAACAATAGAAATATATTATAAATTTACTACTCGTGAAAACCGAGATCCAGCAACGCTTATACCTCGTTTCTTGTATTTTCGTGTTTAGTTAAACACTCGGGGGGGGGGGGGGGCTGTAGGGATATGGTATAGCGTTCTGTAGCGTTCATTAATTACGGCACTTCAGATATCTATCTGCCAAAAGATTCCTACACCATACGTCAGGACCGTAGGGATCTATCTTACCAAGCACCATGTAATTATCACGTTCACGAGCGAGTTTCACTGTGGTATCTCCCTACTCCGAGTTTCCGCTCCACCAGCGTCTTCCCTCTCCTCGATCCCGTGCGACCGCTTCACTCAAGCATCACTTGCATTCCGGCCGACCTATCGATCACACGTCTTCACGAGAACATGCAATATTCTCTTTGAATAAAGTCTGAGTTGCTATAGTTAAATCTCGTGGTAATTTATTATATCCTTCTGAAGAAGTTACAGCATTTATATATATTATGGAGTCAGATATCATCACGTATTCTTAATCACTTCTAACTACGATTACGATTTCTGGTTGGCAGGCGTCAAAATATATAGTCACAGTGTAGATGCCCCTTGTTGGTAACAGCCTACCACGCGAGTTACCACGGACGAACCTACGAGTCGCTCTCTAGACCCCGCTCCCTGTACATGCTAAGTTGGCGCGGAACGTGTGGTCGGCACGGCGTCGGCGCAATTATGCGCTGAGTGTTCCCACTATAATGAGCTAGGGAAGGAGGGTGCTAAGACCCTAAATGGTGACGTTTTTAGCCCCATCTGTATCGAGCAGCAGAGATAATAAATGCAAAATGAAGCAAATAAATAACTTGAAATGAAAAGTGATAGTTAATTTTGATTTGTATTGTATTTGTATTTATTCAAAAAATTCCCTAGGACTAAATAGCCCTCTAAGGAACAAGATAATACAGGGTCATTACAAATTTGTGCAAGCACTGATCGGCAGTATACTTGATTAATCTTATAATCTAATCTATAAACTAAATAAAATAAATAAATAGAGTCGAACTCATAATACGTATCAAATTAGGTATCAGATTAATGCGTAGTAATTAACATTATGTGATTATTTAGTAGTTCTTGTGCATGTTAAGGTAGAAATGAAGAGGGAAAAACTGTGTGTAAAAGAAATACTTTGCAAAAGTCAATGAAAACAAAAGGAAATTCGAAGATGAAATGTTTAAGAACTAAATATAAGAGTTTACCAGTAAGTAATTTCAAGAGTTGGGTTAGGAGTATTGTACCCCTTACTATTACTACTATTACTATTACTACTTACTACTAAAAAATATTTGACTCCTTACTTAGCATTTTTCACTTGATTTATTTTGCATTTATTTGAAATAAATCCATGGCACCATCAGAGTGAATTTAAAAATGCAGTTTTATTTTGAGGTTATGATCTCGTACGGCTGGCTTTGTAATGCTTTGTTTCCCGTGCTTTCCACCATTGTAATCCTACTGAGCGATTTGCCGAAAGACTTATGCCCAATAACCTCTCTATCTGATACTTTTTCACTATGGAAATTTAAAACAACCTTACTGTTTTTGCCCATAGGAGTTGATCAAGCTTGTAGAGTTGTAAATCGTTAATATTATCTTGAGAACGATACCGAGAGCATAACCGATAATATTCACGATGAAATCGTTCCCCACCATTGAAGTGGAGAATGTTCTCGAAGAACGAGAATATTCTGTTCAATTTAAAATTATCGAAAATTGAACAAATCTAAGTGGACGAGCTGAACGTGAAGTTGCATACCGAGATTAGTTTCGGCTTCCTCCTTCTGGAGAATCCCTGTAACTGAGGAAGCATACATGCGCGCACGTTCTCCGCAACGAAGGAGCCGAAACTACGCACGGTGCGCAACTTCACGTCACGCTCGTGCTCCCTCTACACATGAATGAATAAATGTACTATAAATAAATAATTAGTTTATTATTCATTTTTGGGTGCTCTAAAATTGACGGCTTAAAAAATATTTGGACAATCTTGAGCTCTAACAGAATTCACATTTATCACGCGAACAGCGTTCTAAACATCATTTTCACCTGATCTCGCTAAATAAAATTACGTTAGTCTTCATGAGTAGCTCCATCCAATAGATCTTCATCTGAAAGGTCTTCATCACTAAGATCTTCTTATTCTAAAAAAGAAGAAGTTAGAATCCTCCTTTGTTGTAAAGCACTCTTGAAAATATACTCGCTCTCTCAAGGTTTTGTCATTTTTACTTTGCCTAATGTCTGGATTTAGAAAATTATCAATTTCCTGAAAATATGTAAAGTTCTTTTTCTCATCAGGATTCAAAAGCCTGGCTTTCACCACTCTCCGATGAGAGTTTCAAAGTTCTTTCGAACGATTGGCTAATGTATCAGCTGAAATAATTAAAATTTGAAACGTTTATATAAATTCAGAGAGATTAGTGAACACTAAACTTATCTAAGGGAACGTAGTTCTCATTTGAACCATTTCCCCAAATTTCAAAAAATGCCTCAATTCCAAATTGGTAAAAAAATGAAAAAGAAAAAAGAGGAAAGAAAAAGGAGACATCAAAATCGAAGGAAAAATATGTAATGGGATTTGTATATCATTTTCTTTCTTTTTTTATATGTGCTTGTTTAAATTCGGTTGACTATGGTCATTCAAATTTACAATTTAAAAATGGTTTCAAAATATTTTAATTAATATTGCGATTTTTGTAGCATAATTTATACTTTAAAACGAAAACTTTTGTTTCTTTACAAAAATAAACTATAAAATTAAACAATTTCGCAAATCTAGTTCAGTTGTCGAAATTGATGATTTTCTTTTTGCCAATGTGGGAAATTTTAGAAGACCTGTTATTTGCAAAAGAATAAAGCCCCAAGCGTGTGTGTCACACATGGAATGTATGATACACGTATATTCAATCCAACTTGCACACACACTTTGACCTGTGTTCAATTCAAATAATTATTATAAATCATGCAGCGTATTATGGAACCACTTTCTTTGAAGGTATCTAAAAGAACATCATATATGAAGTCGAATTTTATACGAAATAAATAAATAAACTTTCGTGTCAAATGAGGCAGAATAAATGAATTAAGAAGCAAATAATTGATCTGCTACGCACGTTGCATAACAAAGTGGTTCAATTTTGAAGAATTTTGTATCAATGATTTTTACACTTCTAATTATTTTGTTTTTATTATGTAATTTTTTTTGCTAATTTACGGAATATATCAGTGTGTCCTATTTGAATTAAAGTTTTGGAAAGCTCCTTCCACAGATTTTTTCTCTCAGTTCTGTTTCCTACATCTCTTTCAACCTCGTACAAGCAGGGATGTTTACTAACAAACTGCACAACAGTAATATCTCTATCCCTTTTAACTGGACTTTCCTTACTCTTTGCACTCATTAAACAGTTTAAAAAACAAAAAGAAATATACATTATTATGTAGATCGTGGTTCAGGAACGCTAATGCACCATTGACTGTTGAGACAGCTGATGTATACTTCACCGACGCCTGGTAGTAATCAGAGCTGTAAATAGGGTGGTGTCGTCGGTGCCACCGCACCAAGCGCAGACCAGCAGTACCAGCTGCAGGGAGTTTGAGGCGAATTGAAACAGGCTTTGGAATTTAGCGCCGCCGCCGATCGGTAGGTGAACTATGTAAAACAAGCAAGTTTAAGCGCGACTAGGGCGCGCGAAGACAAAGATGTCTTGACGATATCGCAAAAAGAAAATCTTTACAACCGAGCTTGTAAACTTCCGAAAGTGAAAAGCCGGGTTTAGAATTTCGGTAATTAAATCATTTCGAAAATATAATATTTCGGGAATTTCAAATTTCGGTCGAGTTCAGGTTTTCGAGTTGTCCCGTCTTTGTACTTGCCACGCTGTGCGACGCGAGACACAGACGTTTGTCGCGCCACAAAAACTTTACGCCGGAACCCCATTTTCCGCCGGCACGAGTCTTAGAGTCTATGTGTGGAATCACCTTCAGAGTGGTGTAACTTTTTCGAGCTGCCGTATGCTGTTTTATCGACAATGTTCGCGCCTGGAGTTTCGGGCATTGTAACTTGGTTCTACTGGCGTAAGTTTGCGCTGAAAGTAGTCCGTACATTAGCTAATCTGGCTGATATTAGTTTTGAAACTAATCTTCACAAACGTTGCCGTTTTCGGCTTCGCCATCATCATTTTATCTAGGGATCAATGAGTAGTAAAAGCTATGGTATTTCGTTGGAATGCTTCCATCTCGACACAACGATAGCAAATCTTAGACCTTCGCTGCAGGCACGGGGATTTTCAATTTATATGCTGTTTGCAACTCGAAGGTTGCAAATTCAGGGAAGGTCCAGCCTTGTCGACAATCATTGACCTTTGATTTTCCTTAAAGTGATATGGAAAGTTAACTAAGAATGGTTTTCAAAATCAGCATTTTAATTACAGAACACTACTCTTCCTGCGAGTAAAAATCTTTCGTCGATTGTTTCTTTCTATTGTAGCATGGACAGAATCACCCAGCTTTCTTTCCAGGTTAGTCTTCTGAGATCGATCAACGTGAGACAGGCCTTTACTCTTAGTTGCTTTGGCTACACTGTGGAACCATTTTTTAGTATTTTGACGTCGTTTTCGCATGGACGCATCTTTGAATGTTGGTCGCTAATTTTTTTTTTTCAGGACAATGACTGCTGTCTTGACTTTGTACTTGATGAGCAGTTACGTATCTGTGAGATAAAAGTATACTGAAACATAATTGAACCATAATTGGTTCATATTCAGCAATACGAATATTGAAAGAAATTAAGTTGTGTTTCAGTTTTCACGTTGACCAAGAGGGTGAAGATGACTGAAGTTCAAAGTGAGTTTCTGAGAAAATGACCTGAAACAAAATTGAATCGTTAACTTTTTCTGGCTGTGTACATTTTATGGAAAAGGACGGCTCTCAGAACAGCGTCACTGCACCCAAACTCGTTTAAATTTCTTAGTTGAGTAAGGATAAACTACGGTTTCCTGGAAGTCAGAACTTCTTGCTTGAGAAGTTGGCGTAGACGAGTTTCAGCAGAACCGCATAAGAAGATATAATCCTGTCTTTCATTTGCGTATAAAGGTTCTGAGCCCGAGGGCGGATAGATATAATATCTTTAATACAGGCCAAAACGTCAGGACCGAGAGCCTCTATCACGGTATCAGCCTGGATATCAGCGGATATCGGTAAGCATCAAGACGATTTGCCGGACCCCCAGCGGGATCATCTGCGTGCTCACTCGGCTGAATACTTTCCTCCCCGTTAGGCATAAAGACAAATTTAAAGTGAGGTAGATCGCGTAAAATAAAACACTGTAGGGTACGAGTTCTAAAATCATTAAATTTCACGATAAAAGAGATCTCTGACACACCCGTACACCGAGAGGCTATGGCCCATGTAATAAAATTTACATTATAATACTAAAGAGGGACCATAACACTCTTTACCACAGCCTTATTAACGAGTAGTATCTCGAAATAATTCTAAAAGAAATGCTTACAATTTCGCATGAAGTAATCACAGATTGTCGAAAGCGAGACGCAATAACAATTTAGTACCTTTGACATCGCAGGATTAAACTTTTAGAAAAGTAGCAAATTTTGAACTAAATTTGTCCTTAATATTCACGATTATTACGCTAACAACATTTAAGAAGGATCACTAGGTAACACAAGTACCTAAAAATGGTTAAAGGTGATTGAATTCGCTGTAGACATTTCAAAATTTGACATTGAGAAACATTTTTTGAACACTGTAACACGTTACGCCATATGATGCAATCAAGTAACAAAGAAATTGAGACGCATGTTATGCAATTAAGTACTAATAAATACCTTTACATATGTTAAAAATACAGAAAACGATAAGAAAAAGTTGTAACTATTCGTTGAAGTAAAATCCACTGAAGGTTTCCATAAAGTTGGTGTAATTCAATTATGATGCAATTATACCGGCGTCCACGCCGAACAAAGCCAAAATTAAAATCCAGCGAAAACAATGATAAATTCCTCCAAAATTCCAAATGTCGAGCCAAATCAAAGTATAGGTGGTATAAATAATACGTCCACACCAGCAAACTTCTCACCATCTTCAAAAATGTTTGGATACGAGTGTAGAAAAATCTCCAAAAAATTGCGACGCAATTGTCGGGGTCACCAATTTGTAGGTTACATCCAATTCAATTGTCAATATGCGGCCTACAATCCTCAAGATCACTCGTAAGGATTAAATGAATCAAGGCACTTTGAGCATGATTAACGACGTTTATTTCAGTGAAAGGTATTAAAGCCGAACGTGCGGCACACATGTGGAACATGCCACTTGACTCACATTTCAGACGCGCTCATGACGCGCATGTGTTGCATAAAATTATTTAATTTTGTATATTTTGAAATTGTCATATTTTAGAGATTTTAATTCCATATCATTCAATTTCGAGATTCTTGAATTCAAAAGGAAATTTTCTAATCTAAAGTTTTTCAATTTGGAATTGTTTCCATTTTTAATTTGAGGAAAACAGTGCCGTGAAGAATAATGTTAATACAAATTACAGAATTTTTGAAAAAAATCGAAAAATTCGTTTTTCTCGAGAACGGCTGACCAATTTCGGTAAACACAGAATATTTTATAGGTCTCAATATTCTTGGTTTACCACCACCATTTTTCTGCAAAAAAATCATGAGTTCATCTTGTATAACATATACAACTTTTGAAACAATCAAAAGGGTAGAACATGTTTTTAAAAAATCTAAAACATTGAGCGTACTTCGTGCGCCGCACAATGCACAGTGAGTATGTGTAGCTAGCAGCCACCACCGTTCAGTGGCCCCCACCTTAAATACTAGCTGACTCCCAATTTCGAGTTCAAAATTCAAAATGATAAATGAGAAATTTGATAAGACAGTTTATCTGTCGATCTGAACGCCTGTAGTTAAATTACAATTATTCTAGTTCACAGTGCCCACCATGCGCAGGTACAGTACGATTTCAGACCCCTTGTTACGAGGTGCTTGTTTATAGTGAGTCCCCTTGCCTCTCACGAATAGAGGTACTTTATTATGCACCGGCCCATATGTGCACGTTTGAATTTGACGTGCACAGCTGGAAATCTTCTAACTATGTACGTGCACAAATGGGATATTCCCAACTGTGCATGTCTCAATTAATACGATCAGATTTTCAACTTAAAGTCCACGCGCGTAGATGATACCATCCCAACTGTGTACGTCTCAATTACTATGATCAGATTTTCAACTTTCACGTCCACGGGCACAGATGGGAGACTCTCAACTAGGTACGTCTAAATAAATACGATCAGCTTTTCAACTGACCAATCCACGTGCACAGATGAGATACTCCTAACTGTGCACGTATTAGTTAATGCGATCAGATTTTCAACTTAAAAGTCCTTGCTGATCAAATTAATTGAGGCGTGTACAGTTTAGAGCGTACCATTTGTGCACGTGGACTTGTAAGTTGAACATCTAATCGTAATAATTAAGATGTACGCAGTTGGAAGGATACCATTTGTGCACGTAGGCTCGTAAGTTCAAAATCTAGTCACAGTAATTGAGACTTGCACAGTTGGTAGAGTACCATCTGTGCACGTGGATTTGTCAGTTGAAAAGTTGATCGTATTAAATTAGGCGTACACAGTTGGGATTCTCCCACCTGTGCACGTGGGCTTGTAAGTTCCTAATCTGATCATAGTAATTGAGACTTGCACAATTGGGAGGGTACCATCTGTACGCGTGGACTTGTAAATTGAAATGCTGATCGCAGTAATTAAGACGTGCAGCGTTGGGAGGGTACCATCGCATCGCACAGGTGAAAAAGGTATATGCAATTTGTATATAGTGGATGAGACAGTGATAATTTTCATTTGTTTGATACATTTTTCTATATAAAAAAAATGAAAAATATCAGTGTTTTGCCCAATATATATAAATTATATATAACCGTTGGTGGGGCACTATCTGTGTACGTCAAAATGTCGAAGTGCACAGTTAAGAGTGTCCCATCTGTGCACGTGCATAGTTAAGAGATTCCCAAAAGTGCACGTCGAAATTTTAGCGTGCAAAATACTTACTGTTGTTATTCTCTAGACGACCAACAAAAGACTATCAGTGTCCAGCTCAGTTTATATTTATATATTATTACGTAAGTCAACTACGCTTTTTGGTATGCTCATGCTCTCGCTGTAAGGTTAGGTTAGAAACTTTCTAAGGTGTGGATGAAATTTCCGGGTTTAGTTTCAAATAAATTCCCAACTACTCTTAAGTCATTAATAAACATTCTTTTCGCGAGAACTCTAAAACTTACGCTTTTCGACAGGTTTCGTGAGCATTGTCGCATCCACTTACACTTCACTTCCACTTCACGTCCACTGACACATTCTATTGTTTAAATTGCTAATAGATTTATTTAATTGTTTTTCAGTTTGGTGAAAGTGGAAGTACAGCGGGAAAGTTACATAATCGACCCCCTGAATAAATTGAGATAACGACAATTATAACAAAATATGCAATAAGAAATTCCGCTGTCTGAGTGTTTGTCTATTCACTAACAGTTATTTTTTCAGTGTGCAGAAATTTCATCAATCTCTTTTTTTTTCAGTAGACGATTCTTTCGCTGTTAATAATCATGGAACTGCAATTATACATCCGTATAAGAATCTTCCAGTTTCGATACCTAGGTCGCAAACAACCTTATGATTTTTGAACTATTTTTTCGTTGTCAGCCGTTCTAACTTTTTGCAACATACTTCACAGTAAAAATGGTACATAATCACTTTTTCAGGCAAATCAAATATTTTTGAAAGGAAGTAGTCACTAATATCCCATTCAGCAAAGTGAGGACCCAAAAATAATTTTGTTGCTTCAATTAGCGCACACCTAATGAAAGCCCGTTTATATTCCAAGAATCACAATAACAACCTCCCATACCCTTGAGCCTGATTCTTGAAACACAATAGTATCTCCATTGCTTAATATGTATTCTTTAAAATACTTCATACTAAAATAATCGGTGTTGACTTCGATGAGTGTAGTTTGTGATGACGAAGTACTAGGTTCACTCCGAGTTTGTGCGGCAGGCTTTTCCGTTGTCATTTGGGGTTCTAAACGTGGCGAAATTGCTTAAATTTTTTCGGATGTAAGGATTTATTTGTCTCACGAATATAATGCTGGGAACATGATATCTTGAAAGTCTTGCCAAAAATGTAAGGTTTCCCTTTCAAATTCACCTGTAATCAAGACACGTCAAAAATATGATTGAAGCACGTAGATTAGTGAAAACTCTGTATGCTTTAACAGTTGTTATATGCGGAACAGTTCGTGAAATTAAGTTTGGCAATTTGAATGCATGACCTTTTAGATAAATAAAACAAAATGTATAAAGAACATGCCGTTGAGGATAAGAAGTATTTTAAATTAATGATATAAAATAAAATTACGAATCTGGGGGAAAAAATTGATTGAGATTCAAATATTTTCAATATTTTAGTTCGTTTACATTTTATTAAAGTTTCCTCGTCGAAACAAAAACAGTTTCCCACGAATGTTTTCCTGTTCTTAACCATTTTCTACAGCTTGAGCGAAAATATTAATGGCGAACAACATGAACGGCGCGCTACTCGCGCATTTAGTTTCTTGTTTTCAAGGGCAACATTATTTTCTAATTCAAGTTCTATTCATAAAATACATTACGCTATTTCTTATGCTTCTTGACTCCTCCCTAACTCATCCCAGCATAGAAATTTTAATTCAATATTGCATCATACAAAATTTTGTCTGTACCCGGTTTCTATCCAATTTCTATAAGGCACTTGACACTGTTGTACAATCTTCCCGGTGATATATTCAGTTTCTATCCGACAAATGAAACGAGAAAGTAAATATTTCCAAAGACCGGAATTTCTTTATAAAACCGGTTTCTACACGGCTCTCGACACTGGAAACATTATAACCGGTCCTAAACGGTTTCTATCCGACAAATGGAACCTAAAATTAAAATTAGCAGACCGAAATTTGATTCTAACAAGTTCCTACCTGATTCCTGCACGGCAGTCAACACTGGAAACATTCTAACCGGTCCTAATCGGGTTTATAACTTTATATATTCATCATCAGGAAAATCGAAGCAAGAAAAAAACGAACCAAGATAAGATGGATATGTATATGGCGGATAAGAAGAGTCTTTTGGATAATCAATTCGAAAACATGCAGGCAAAATGTCTGTTCCGATACAGAAAAATAAACCTATTTTTAGGTTTTAGGTGTCAGTCTGAGAAGTTATCCGTTAAAAGAACCCAAAATCTGAATTGCGTAAATTATAAGCAAAGAAGTGGTAGGGCCCATGAATCCAAAGAAATTAATTAAGAAATTAAAGTTTAAATATTATTTTTAGGTGTTATTTAAGTTATTGTATTGCCATATGAAATGTGCGGATATATTCAATGTTCAGTTTGAGTGACTCGACTCTTTCATATAGACGGAGAACACGGCCACGAGGACACAGGTTGGTAAAAGCAAAAAGAAATTTGAATTGCGTGAGTTATTAAGAATGTCATGTTAAATATCATTTTGATTTTAAGATTGGTTTTCATAATCAATATTGACAACTAATATTAATTTTCCCAAGCCTCAGGCCAAGTAGGGCCACTGGATCCAAAAAAAGTAATTAAGAAAATCGACTATCCTTTTTCGAATTACAAATATGTACAGCATGATCGTCTCCTTATTATTACTCCGTGATTTTAATATTATTTAATAAAAAAGTATCAATTCATGAAGTCTAATAATATTTTATTTGCATTGAGTTAACATTTCTTTCCTCTGTAATAATGTTCTTCCAAATGTTCAGCTCCTAACCACTATTCAAAAAGAACGCACTTCGCAATATTGTGCGAATCACATACCACTGACATCACATCAAAAAGTAGTCCAAAAGAACTATGAATTCAAACGGCGCATTCTAGAATAGGATGGTGAGATTAAATATTGAGGGGTCAAAATTATGAGCTGGTGAACAAAGTTATAAACGGTTCCAAAAAGTTAGCGGTATGTACAGAATCTCCATAACAATATGCATTGTACTTAAATTAACATATTTACTAATCTTTCATTGTAGATACTATTGAAAGTATGGACGAGTCGACAATTCAAAATATACAGAAGAAAATTGAGACTGGCTAGTACCTTCATCCTGGATTCGAAGATATGATCAACATGAAAGTAAAAATGTATATTTAAGCAGGCCTCACCAGGGAGGAGAAGTACCCTCGCGGAACACGTGTGACGTTTCCAACAATCTAACAGGCTTTTTTATAATCAAAAATTTTTCTACAAAACTGTTTTAACGGAACTCCTTTAACGTATTTTTTTTTCATAGATTCGCGTTGGACTTGGAGTCTGGATAGATAAAGTGCAGAACGATAGAATGCAATATAGGATGAGGAATTAAAAAGATGTACCGTTACTGGGGACAAAAGGAATGCAAAACGGAAAACGCAAGAAATTCTAACTTGAATTAATGGAATTAAACAAAAAGTACAATTTAATAGTTACAAGTTAAAAGTGAAAACTTAGATCCGCCTTTTTACGTCTCCCCAACTAAATTGGTAGTCCAAAAAATTCAGAATAATTTATTTATCTACTTCTTGCAGCTCTTTTTGAAGTTTGGATGAAGAAGAAGAAGTTGTCGGAAAATGAAATAGCAAAATATTTAAAAAATTCTGCCGATTACATTGGTAGACAAATCTCTGAATCAAATCGACGTCCGAAACCACCTACCCCCAAGAGGCAGAAACGCTAGAAAAATAAAGGTACAGAAAAACCAAAGTCGAATTAACGACTGAGCACTTGAGCAGTGATGATAGCGAAAGTGACGAGAAAGAGAAATTGATCAAAAGACGTTAATTTAAAAATAGTGATGATTCGGACAAAGATGTTAATGATTCCGACGAAGATGTTAACAAGAATGAAGGGATGGATATTACTTCATATGGAAAACCTTCCAAAGAGGAGGAAGCGAATTGTGAAGGAACGTGAAGGAAGCAAAGATGGTGCTGACCAAAGACATTTAGATGATCCAACATCTGAAAAAGTGTTAGCGCGGATGCAAAGAGTGAAAGACGGACGAAAAACTAGATGACGTAAAAAGTTTTGCAATATTGAAAAGTTAAATCTACAATTGTTTGCAGGTTTCTATTTTTCTTATTTTATATTTTAAAAATAATATTTACGTTTTCAGTTCTCCAAAGACGTATTTTCGAACTCTGGGGATGTAGAATTAAAAGAAGGATAAAATAAGATAGAATTATTGATTTGGTTTCACCGGGAGAAAAAAAGCTGAATCACATTCCTCAGGAGTCGTTGAAGCTAGTGAGATTTCTTTATAAGGCGATTTGCCAAAATATTTCTTATTTTTATGTTTTTGCGCTTACTTCGACCACCAATTCCTTTCACATCGCAGCTACTTGCAGTAATTGGAGACGTTATTTCTTTTTGCGTTCATACTTATGTGAAGCTTCTAAAATTAAAGAAAGTCTGTCATTCTCTCTACGGTTAGAAACGATGTTAGATCGTCTAACAGAAAAGGCAAAGTCGAATAACTTCAATGTTGGATTTATAAACTTAATGTTGAATAGTTGAAAGAAGTTCTAAGAAACTGAAGACTAAAATGTTTAAATTGTAATTTTATCTCCTCAAACTGTAATGTATTTGCCTGCGTTAAAGTTTGGCTCAGAGTTTTGCAGAAAAAAAGGCCGATGGCGCTAGTTTTGCACACACAGAACACATTTTTAACTCGGTGAGATACTACACATATGTACTAATGTGCTCATGTGTCAAAACAAAATTTAAAATAAAGAAGATACTTACAAAAATCATTAAAAATACTTTATTTTAAGGTGGAACGTTTCGCAAGTGGATTTTTATGGAAGAAAGTAATTTTTACATCTAAAATTTGAAAGAAATTAGAAATGATTGACCCAACAAATAAATAATATTTCTTTACTTTAAAAAAATGTCCATGCTATTTTATTTCTTTCGGTTACTACAATTTAGTCTTATAAATAATTTTTCAAAGTTTTCAACGTTAAATTATTTTTTTAGCCACTAATTTTACGTAATTTCTTGAATATATCCCAATAAATAATTAAGAATGATACGTTGACTATAATATGTCAAAATATTAAAATAAATTTGTTTATATACATGTATATATGCCTATTACATCGATAAACCAATGCATGGTTTCTCTCATTGAACTATCGATATTCACCTAGTCTTTATTTTCTTATGGTATTGCACTTTTAGTTACCTTGAGGTTTCTACTTTATGGTTAGTAGTGCAATTATCACAGCTCAATTCAAGACCGGGTGAGTCCCGCTAATGGATGTGATTATATCGATTATATATATAATTAAAAGTTTTTCATAAGGACTACCGCGGGATTTCGTCAAGAGCGGGTGCTAATCTGAAAAACTGCACAATGAAATTTTCATAAGGTGTTGAATCAGTAATGCCTTTGAAAGTTTTACTGTCGCCATCTTCAAGTAATAGGCATATTTTACGTCGTGCAATTCTTCGGAGCGTTGAAACATTTCAATAAACGAATCAACTTCCATTTTTCCTGCAGAGCCCTCGTGATTGCTTTGGCATGAACTTTGGTGCGTTTCATACCATTCGTCGTATTCTGCAGTTCCTTCTTTACTCTTCCAAAATTCGCACGATTGACAATATTTCGATTTAACCACTATATCTATGACCTTGCCCGTCAACCAATCGATGAGAGTGGTAATGCCGAAAAGGGATGAAAACCCTCTCTTTCGCCAAGATCCGTCGCCTGAAACTGTAATCCCCTCGTTCTGTCCTTCTTCACGTGACCTTTCTTTCTCTTCTGCAGCAGCTCTTTGCATGCACATACTACGTACAGCTTTCGTTGCTATAGATATGGATTCGACAATTTTGTCATAAAAAGAATGATATATTGGCCGCGGCAATTCCATGAAGGCACAAAACTTTTTGATTCCATTCAAACCTATACCTAATAATCGGATCGCTAAGGTGATTCTGCGATTAATTTCATATCCATTTTTCACATAAGGGCAACTAGGTATTTGATTATTTTCACACTGGTTACAAGAAATAACGATTTTAAAACCCAAACCACGTGGAGCCGCTTCAGTAATTTTTATGTCTTTACCGCACATTTTAAAAACAACCACTTGTGCAATTGCATTCATAACGGCTACAAAATTTATAAGTCTGTAATCGGAATCGGCTTTAATGTCAACATCACAGGAACTTGTTGACAGTCTGAGTTTTTTGGCCGAAGCGCTCCCGCCTTCAATATTCGACTCCGCTGAAAATCGATTTACCGGTTTTCGCTTCGAAATACTGCGCTTATTTGAAGCCCAACTATTTGATTTTGACGCCTTCTTTGATATGTAAACTTTTTTTTGTTCACTCGTTTCGGATATTCACAAAAACAAATGTTTCAGTTCATACAAAACAAAATCGAGCACGAAAACCAGAAAGCAAATGAACGGCGGGCTCGAGTACTCTACAAGCACGCCACACGCGGCCTCACGTTATGCGTTAAAAATTGGTATAAAATTTTTTTTTTCGCTATAAATCGAATAGTATCTTATTTTTATGATGTTAAAGTCTTTCGTCCATGGAACCACTCCAAATGAATAGAGTGCTACCGGGATGGCAACCATGTCGGTTGTAGATACAGGTACTTTGTTCCTCGCCGGCAGTTCGGAAGACAAAATCTGCCGGACGAGATGTTTGTATCTGCTTCGGAGAGTATCTTTTATAGATGTTACGTCCTGAGTGCGGCTCTGTGGCACGCCCAGTTATGTATAGGTCTCTCCAGCGCAAAGGTGTCGTATAACGCTTCTGTCGACGAGCTCAGGGTCTTCAGGGATGCCATTAAGTTTTCCTCGCTTAGAATAAACATTGGCGCATTCCTCTAAGCCAAATTTTTAAGATAATCCATGTAAAATACATGTGTGACCTAATGCTTTCGATTTCCAAGTTTGCCGCAGAAGTACCCTTCGGAATGACGAAGTGCGAGAGATAGTGGCAATAATGTGAGGCAAAAGAAGAGTGGGCTCATGGTATCGCCCTGAAAGACACCTGTATGAAAGGTGACAGTGTTAGTTGTCACACGACGTTTTCCAGATGAGATAGTAAATCTGGTTTTCCAAAGCGACATCAATCTCTCTATGCACCTCACGATGTGCGGATGAACCTTTAAGCTTTCCAAAAGACAGATGATAAGTTTATGAGAGGTTGAATTGAAAGCTTTCCGATTCAATCCAAAATCGATGAACAGGTTCTCCCGACTTCCTGCTACGCCTTTCTTTGAGCCGCGTTGTCCGTACGTTTCTCGCCAAACACTTCCGATCGTCCGAACAATCTAAGCTAAGTCAGCTAATTTGCCCATCTTTGAATCCACCAGAAGGTCTTGATACCATCTGGTCCTGGAGCAGAATAGTTCTTCATGCCTCTTAATACTGTTTTCACCTCGGTAGTGATAGGTGAGCATTATTCCTCAGGTATTATGAGGGCATTGCACAGTTCCTTGAAGCTATTTATGTTCTTTGAGCCTTCTTGAAGTTGATGCTGGACTTCGCAGACTTCTCTCCAAAATGCCTCGACCTCCTCTGGTTTGGGTAGATGGCCGAAAGTAACTGGATTATCTTGGAAGAGTCGAGATGGGCCAGAGAAAAACTGTTGGTTTTCTCTTACCCATCTCTCTCACCGCTCTAGACTTCTTCTAGCGTCAGATAGTACCCGTATTCTGTCAAAAATATGCTGCCTGATGGTCAGCAACTTTGACTTGTTATGCGTGTGATAACGGATCCGCCGTTCGCGTGCGAACTGTCGAACCTTGGCGGTGAAATTCCTGCCAGATGTTATGTAGTCGGTTTCGGTTTTGATTCCTCGGAAATCAAACCGAAGGGCCTATGAAAAAGTCACCGAACGCGTCCTCGGGTTGCAGATAGAGGGTCCCTGTACCAATGGTTTCTGCTGAATATGGTTACAATAATTGATAAGCAGTCGCGGACAATTGTCCAGGGGTGGTCCCGAGGAAATTAACCCCCAAGCGGAGGCGTAACGATCGTGCCGTAAGCTGAATGGCAGCATCTTCCGACAGGACATCATTCCTGGGAATTATTGAGGATGTAACCAGGTATAGGGAATTTAAAAGGATTATAATCGATATGGATGATAGTCATATTACAGAGGCATTGGATTTATTGTCATTGGATTGCGGAGGCACTCGTTTGGAGAGATGTTCGCGTTTAAGGAGGGCTGTGTGTTTCTTCACCACGCGAATCGGATGTGACCTCGGTGACCTCACTGGATACCGATACCGAGTTGGAGTCGGTTGAACAGAATATTCGTCCAACACACCCACAACACCCCCCGCAACAGCACCCCCTACCAACTCCTGTTTTGACAGAGAAGACCCTCCTCGAAGTTTCTGATTCTGCGGTACCAATCACAGTTTCAGCAGAAACAAGTGTGAGCACGGTCACCATTACTACCCCCGCTGATACTGCAACCTATGGTGGGAGGGGAGCCATCTCTAAGAGAATCACAACTTCCGCGTCAATGGGGGCTGCTTCAACCCCCAGAATTAAGCCATCCCTCTATCAACCGACCGGGTCGTTATCTAATTTGGGCCTGTCGTTCAATTACGCGAATTTTTACAATTTGAGCCCTTTGCGGTTACTACCGAATAGGGAGGCCGAATTCCGAATGGGTAGAGAGACGATACAAGAGGAGTACAGATTTCCAGACCCCTTGAGATCACACATTCCACGAAAGCTTGAGAAACCCAATCCGTCCAATCCGGAAATCGACATTTAGACCCGGATTTTCCGAATTTCGACAGGGTACTTCGGATCTGAATGACGCATCGCGTTTTCGCCCACGGATCTTTCTCCCCCCCCCCCACCCGTAATGCCAGGCCTCGGAACTCTACCTGCATTGCCATATGGGTTGGGGGGGGGGAG
>CAKNYM010042369.1:25112-41124 GCA_932195095.1 Andricus curvator
GGGGGGGTAGGTCCTTTGAGAGAACTCGTACAGAATATGTAGCGGAAGAATCCGACTCTTTTTTAATTGAAAATTCAACTACTTGGGTAAAAGTTAAACTAAAATATTAAGAATTTATTTCTTGGATTGAAGGCTTATGTCTTTGGTTAAAAATTTATCTGTTTTGTGGAAAAGTCTTTTTTTTGTTTGTTTAAAATTAATTTTTCAACTGAAAATGTAACTTTTCCATTTTTTTAAGATTGATCTTTTTCAGTTGAAAATTCTCCTTTTTTGTGAAAAAAAAAAATAATTTTCTTGGTTTAAAATTTCATTTTTGTTGGGTAAAAATGCATCAGTTTCCTGGAAAAATACTTTTTTGCTGAAGTCATATTTTTTGTTTGTAAATTTAATGTTTGTAGAGAAAATTCATCTTTTGGCTTGAAGGTTCAACAATTTAGGTAAAATCTTCTTCCTTTAGTGAAAAATCTTTATTTATTGAAAATTCGTCTTTTTGGTTTTAAAAAACTTTTTTTTGTATAAATTTCATGTTTTTTGATTGAAATATAAACTATGACACTTTTTGTTGGAAATTTTATTTGAAAACTCATCTTTCTTTGCAAATTCATTCTTAAAAATTAAAAATCTAACGATTCTTTCTTATCTCTTTGACTGAAAATTTAACCAATTGGTTTATAATTCATTTTTTTTGTAAGGATTCGTTTCTTTGATTGGAAAACATATTTTTTTAAATTCATTTCTTTTTGCAAATTATTTTTTTCTGAAAATTTAACTATTCTTTCTCGAGATGGAAGTTAATCTTTTTTAGTTGAAAATTGATTCAAAATTAAATTATTTTTTGTTTAATATATCAACTAAATCATTTCTCCTGGAGAATTCATCTCTTTTGGTAGGCCACTCAGCTACTTGATTGAGAATTCATTTTCTTTGGTACAGATTCATCTCTTTGATTGAAAATTTATCTATTTTATTCATTTTCTTGCAAACTGATTTTTCAAACTGAAAATCTCACTATTCTTTTTTGTTTGGAAGTTTATCTTTTTCAGTCAAAAATTCGTATTATTGGTATAAAATCAATCTCCTTGGTTGAAAATGTATGTCTCTGGCTCAAAAGTCACTATTTCGTGTGAAAATAAATCTTGAGGATTGAGAAGAACTCAACAATAATGTTCAAAATTCATCGGCTTTATTTAAATTCAACTGCTTTTGATATAAATTTAGAATATTTTTTGGTTGATATATCAACTATATCATTTTATGTTGAGAATACATCTTCTTTTATCGAAAATTTAACTATTTTTTTGAAAATTAATTTTTTTCAAACGAATTTTTTAAATTAAAAATTAAACGATTCTTTTTCGGGTTGCAACTTGATTTTTTCAGTTAAAAATTCATGTATGTGGTTGAAAATTTGTCTTATTGGTACAAAATTAATCTTTCCGGTTAAAAATTAATCTCTTTGGCTGAAAATTCAACTATTTGGTAGGACTGTTTCGTTAAATATATGTCTCTTTGAATTGAAAATTCACTAATTTGGTTAAAGTTTTTTTCTTTCTTGACTGCAAAATCTTTCAGATTTGAAAATTCAACTCTCTTTGTCGGAAATTCCTATTTTCAATTTCAAAATTAACCTGTGAAAATCGCTGAAATAATCCGCTAAAATAATCTGCTGAAATTCAAATTAATCTCTGAAATCTGAATCTGCTGAAATGAGTGGATGACAGTGACAATTTTTTTCTTTCGCAAAAGATACTTCATGACCTCTACTATTTAGTTTCACTGAAAAATAAAATGTGAACAGTGAAAGCTTCTTGAAGGTTCTATGAATAACAAGTCTAGTGGTTATAAAAAATTATGACGTCAAGAATCTTTGCCCCTCCACTCAATTGTAGACAAGCTATGTAATCAGTCGTCTCTCACGAATAAGTTCTTATCAAAAATAAACTTTGAGATCTATATCGTTATCTCTACTCGATTCTAGAAACGATGAAGATCGTCATTCGAATCTTTACCTGCATGGTTTTGCTGAATATTGCAAGTGAGTGTACCCAACACGTTATAATATTAATATTAATAAAAAAGTTAACCTATTAGCTAAATACAATATATACGCAGAAATCTGTCATTCTCGGGGCGCTCCGTGTCCTCAAGACATACGAAGGTTTCGCCAGCCTGTCATTGTGATTTCGTCGCCTCTGCGGCGACCCATCTCACGGACTTGAGACGTGGCCATAGGTGTGATTTACCGCAGTTCTACTGGGAGCCTGTGTCATTTTCATAAATGGCAGTTGCTACCAGTGGGACCATGCAGTGATGCAGTGACAATTAAATTATTTATTAACAAAGAAATTATGAAACTATCTTTAGCATCTTTGAGCAAAAATAAAACTTTTGAGCTTTTTTTGCTTTCTTCGTAGCATGAACCGTTTGCAATTTACAGTGTTACAAACAAATGATTTTTTAACAAAATTTACATATTTGCTCAGTCGTACCTCAGAATCTATTGCTCAGAAAAATTAAAAACTTGTACATTGCCTATATCATGGTTAGATCTCTTGACATAAAAAATCATCTCGGCCAACCAATGTCACAAGTTTCTCTAAAACTGTTGTAAATTCCATTAGTAACATTTTTTGTAAAACGACAAGAGCTATGAAAAACAAAAGAAGAAATAGAGAAAAGTTATTCACCTAAAAAAGAAAGAAAAATTTGTTTGGAATCATTTTCTGACAGGGCACGGCCTTTTAAACAATTCATTTTTTATAAATCCACACTCCATTGAATAATTTCAATTTTTTATGGAAAATTAGAATAGTGTACAACCGTGAAAAATTTAAAAAGTCGAAAACAGAACTCTTTTAAAATAGAGCATGAAGACCCCGAATGTTTATAATTCATTTGGAGTTTATTGAACTCTTCACGTTTTAAGGTTGTAAAAAATTACCATTTTTCTTAACCTTGATCAAACAGTCAGAAGGCAATGCTTTTATGTTGGGGACGGGCACGTTGTAACGAGTTTTCCAGCCTTATGGGGCATAAGCTGGGAGCATCGCTACAAAATGGCAGCGACAACGTAGGAACAGAAAAAGTTATTTAATTTTATACTTAGCTGAGTTATCAGGCGCCAGACACCTCTTCGGCGTCAATCCAAAATTTTCGCAAAATGTATTCTAGTCCAACTCTTATAGAAAGTCCCTAGCTCAGGGAAAGGGATTCATGGGGGCGAGAAAAGTACCTCAAATTTTCAATTTTGTAAAAAATAGTAAAGCTATGGCAAGTTTAATAACATTGAATATAATTTGAAAAAAATGAATATACAAGGGGGCCTAGACTCGAACCATGATTGCTCCTTTTATCTACTCAGTTTTAAGCAGAATACTGGAAAACCAGTTAAGGTACACTAAAAGATCGCTTATTATAAATACTGGTACTAAAATGCTTAATCCTAACATAACAAAGAAATTTTTCTAAATGAACAGGTCCACGCACCCAACATGGTGTCTGCCTGTGTGATAATTTGATTCATGACTCTCAGTACATTACTTTAAATCAACCTCAAAATAAAATTTAACTAAACAAGCAAACTCAACCCGCATACTCCAATAAACCCGAAAAACAAAAGGAAACGGAGAAATGACGCCTACCTTGATCTCTGGAATCACCAAGTTCTCTTAGGCAAAATATATCGCCAGTCCGGCTAGATAAAATGGACTCGTCCAAGTAAGTTAGCAATAATCCGTGATCCTTTCTTTACTCACAACAAGTCGATGGCCGATAAGAAACTGAGCTCCTGCGTCCTCTCCACTCGCCAGTTCCTTCCTGCTCGCGCCCAATTCTCCGTCCAGTCAGTGCTGCCCTCCCAAGCTCGATTTATGGGGCTCAGGTAGATGGAATTCGGACCGTTCCGGTATGAGAAATGCCGGCCGGCACAAGACGGATGCTTCCGTGTGTTGTGACAGGTATCAGGTCTGGCATGGCCTGGTATTTTACCAATAATCCTTCTAGTTTGGATTATTTTTGAAGCCTATAGATTATTCCTATCTTTAAAAAAGGCGATAAAACGAATTGTAACAATTATCGGGGAATTTCACTTGTGCCTTCATGTTATAAGATCCTGTCAATGTAATCTTAAGTAGACTAACTCCTTTTGCCGAGCAAATCATTGGCGATTACCAGTGTGGATTCCGCCGAAACCGATCTACAAGCGATCAAATGTTTACAATTAGACAACTTTTAGAAAAGAAATGGGAATTTAATGAAGTAGTGCATCAGCTATTTGTCGATTTCAAAAAAGCTTACGACTCTATTATACGCGAACGAATGTACTGGACCCTAGAGTTACCCTAGAGGTACGTGCAAACGGAAGTTTATCGGAAGAGTTTTCGATCCGCGATGGCCTGAAACAGGGCAATGCACTTTCGTGCGTCCTTTTCAACTTAGTTTTAGAATACGTGGTCAGACAAGTACAAGTGAATCCGACCGGTGCTACCCTCAATGGGATAATACAAATTCTTGGGTATGCGGATGATCTCGACTTACTAGGGGATGATAAAGAAACCGTAGCTAAAAACGCAGAGATCTTGATCACAAAAGCCAAAGATATTGGTTTGGAAGTTAGCGAATCAAAGACAAAATATATGACCGTCGTCAGATCCGAACACAGTAATGTAGGCGGGGATCTTATGGCCGGAAATATGAAATTCGAAAGGGTTAACGAGTTTAAATACTTCGGGTCTATTATAACTAGCAAAAATAATATTAAAACGGAAATCAACGCACGGCTGCACGCTGGCAATGGGTGCTACTATGCAGCAAACACACTACTAAAATCGCGCTTGCTATCTAGAAACATCAAAGTAAGAATTAACAAAACAATAATAATGCCGGTCGTTATGTAAGGGTGTGAAAGGTGGGCGCTGACGAAAGGAGAGGAGAATAGGTTTAGAGTTTTTGAAAATAAAGTACTTAGAAAAATCTGTGGTCCAAAGAGGGACGAAGAGACTGGTGAATGGAGGAAACTACATAATGATGAGCTGCACGCTCTCTACGGGTCAGCAAATATTAATAGAGTAATGAAAGCGCGTAAATTAAGATGAGCGGGACATGTAGCAAGAATGGGCAATGAAAGAACAGTGGCGCAAGTTTTAAGAGGGAAACCGATTGGCAAGAGACTTCTAGGCAGACCGAGAATCAGATGGGAGAAAAATATAAGAGATGATCTAAAAGAACTAGGACATGATTCCTTAAACTGGATGGAGGATGCACAGGATAGAGATGCGTGGCGGTTTCGGGTAGATGGGGCGATAAACTTTCGAGTTCGAATCGCTAGTCGATAATAATAATAATAATAGATTAATATCCGGATGGGCCCCATAATCGTCTGTAGTGTGATATGACAGTGGGTGAGTGCGATCAGCTTGGCCAAGTGAGGTGGTGCGGGTGGCATAGTGCGTGGTGTGGGTAATTGGAGTTGGTGGCAGTGTTTTTTCCTGCCGGATTTTCTCAATAGAAAGTGGACTCTGCGATTTCAGAGAACGCTGTAGGACGTCAGATCCTCTTTACCTTATAACTCCAGGTACCTAAGCTAACCTACTTGGTAATGACAAGTTACATAACATTGAGTTGAAAAATTCTAACCTAAATAGCTCGTTTCCTATCTGTTCTCCATAAATTAAAATAAAGAAAAATAAATTCGCTCTTATTCATCACACTTTAGGTTATAATAAGATCTTATCTCTAAATTTATGTTCTAATTAGAACTCGTGCCGGCCATGGGAATAATCACGGTCAAATGTTAAATTTTGTAATTATTAAAAGCTGGGGATGGATCCATAACGGGTGTCTAGCCACCACGTTACAACATTTACAGTTTTAGAATACGACCTCATTATTGCAATAAAATCAAGAATGTTACACCATTATTATTTTATTATTATTATTATTATAATATTATTTTATTAAACTTTTTTATTTTTCACGTATTTCATTTCTATAACCTTTTTTTCAATTATTATATACAGTCCTGAGTAAATTTATTTATTTGTGTGAAACAGTTACTTACCAGTAAACAATCAGGAGATATCTAGGCTAATCAAATTCGTAATTTCCTACTAATCTTTGATGGTTAACTTTTCGGGAAACGAATCTGTAAAATTTCACTACAGATAGGTTTAGTTTTACCAATTTTGATTTAGAATGACCTGAAAGTATCTTTTGATAAAAGAAAAACACCATACAATTAAAATAACCTTCTTTCGGTACTGAAGTTCACACTTGTTTAAGCTGATGCCTATTATTATCATTATTTGGGCCCACCTTACACCCAAAGATACTCATGAAATGGTAATTCGCTACTAATCACGGTCGCGAAACGCGAAAAGTGATTAGTGGATTCGGTGATGTAAGAAGTTGTTTAGGAGGTTTATATTCTGCTTGCACATTTATCATAATTCGCAAGCATACACACTGTAAAGCCCGTATATAGGGATCCAATCATCACACTGGCGAGCACTATAGGGATCTCACATTCATCCTGGAGAGCCCATTTATAAGGATCCAAACATTCATCCTGGAGTATATTTTTGCCGTTTTTCTTCCTCGTTTGCTGTGATATTACCATCGGCTGGTGCCGAGGATTCTATCACGTTAATTATCCTCGTCTTTAGATCTTGGAGGACAATGTCAGTCTTTGTAACACAAATGCGTTGAGTGGTGGAAAATGAGAAGTTTCAGTAGATCTGACACTGATCATTCTCCACAACGGACTCGAGGTCCCCCTGAGCGTATCGCAAGACGGGCATTAGATCAACACCGTAGAAGTGCCGAAGATGGTAATATTACACTTTTAGAACCGCATTGTGTCGCTCTATGTCCCATAGCATGCATACTCTGAACATCCGCTGAGAACGCGTCCAAGTGTTTCTTGCTGCTGCTTGCACTCTCGGCAATTGGTATCGCCTACCGGTACATTTATTATGCGCTTGTGGTAAACTAAGGTCTCTATAACGCCGTCTTGACAGACAAAAAACACTAAAGGTGTTAATGATGCTAGCCCATGTGTAGTGTCGCTGGAATCGAATGGAAGACCAAGCTCCGCTGCGGTCCTATCTGCGACACGGTATAAAAACGCCGCAGCATTGACAAATTGAAATCTAAGTACGAGTCGCATAAAAGCATCTGAGCTATTTAGAACTGAGCAGACTGCAGCCATAACTGTTCGACAATGAAAACACTTCGAACTCAGCAAACCTCTACCCCCTTTATTTTACTGCACCAAACTTTTAGAGCAGTATAGGAACAACCAGCATATTGGTATTCCCAGATATGCATATGTCCCTCCAATACCAAGATGTTGAATGGTATTTTCAGATATGAGTTTAACATCCTGATCGTCACGCGATTATGTAGTTTCTAGTCTTCCTTTGTATATGTGGACGTAGGCACAGTTGTCCAGTCCAAAGCTCATGCCAAACGCTTGAGAGTACCTATTTACCGCCACCATAAGGACGTTAAGGTCCTTTTTCGGAAAGGCAAAGAGTTTAAGGTCGTCCATGTGTAAAAGGTGGTTGACCTTATATACTGCATGCTTTCTTAGAGCTATAATCTACCGCTCCACAGGTATTGAGTCGCTTGCTTCCTGATGGCCTAGATATTTTCTTTTAATGCGACAGATGTTTAATAAAACCGCCTTCTGAGCAGCTGCCAGTACCCTACTGATTCCCAAATGTTCGAAATGTTCAGTGTATCTTGCTCGAATGTAATGATCCGTCTAGATAGTAACATCCCAATATCCCTCTACGTACATTCTCTTTGATCCATTACGCGACAACTGTCAATAAAGTGCTCGATGGGTTCGTTTTTATCTCCACATAATCGGTGCCCGTCAACCACGTCTGGATATAACACGTATTCGCGATAATTTCTGGTGCTGACAACCCGTCCCTGAATCGCAATGGCGAATCCTTCCGTTTCTGGAAACAGTACGCCCTTTTTTAGCCAAATACTAGATGCCTCACTCTCCACTTCATATTGATCTAACGTTTTGGGGTGCTCGCCGTGGGTGACCTTTTGTCTCCATTTTGTTTGTAATTCTTCTATAATTCCCACTCCAATAGTCAGGGCCTCATCTGAGAACAAATGCAAGGGCGTGTAATCAAGATCCGCTTTACAGATTATGTTGTGAAGCAGAACGTCTCACTTGCTGTTAAAATAGTCTCGCAGATGTATAACTTGTGACTTACACAGTTTCCTGAAATCTACAATACCCAATTCTTTAGCTCTGCGGTCCCTGATTCTCCTCTGGATAAATGAAATGTTCTGCATTTATGTAGTCCGAACTCCATGTGGATATCATTAGAAAACTGCTTTGTGACATCGATCACTTGCCGCAGTTTCTGTTCCGAACTAGCATATAGCTTCAGGTCATCCATGTATAAAAGATGGGTCATTTGATGACCATCCTCATTATCATGTATTCGGAACCCATGAGACATACTATTTAGTGTTTTGCTCAATGGGTTCAACGCTAAACAAAACCACAGTGTACTAAGGAAGTCTCCTTGAAAGATACCTGTCGCAATGCGTATTAATCTAGTTATCCTTGATTGTCCATGATTTATCCTTGATTGTCCATGATCAAAATACTTGACGAGTCTAGACTCGTCAGGAGGCTTGACGAGTTTAGACTGATCCTTAAGTAGGACAGTCGTTGGAAGATCCGTATCTATGAAAGTAGGGTTAGAGTTCGCGAAACCAGATTCTAAGTCTCGTTGAGTTTGATCAAAAACCTTCTTATTTATCTCGTCTATTTCGATATCGCCATCAATAGACTTCGAATGGCCCACCTGTTTTTGCAGTTGCAGTTGAAATCCTCTCGAAAGAAAACCAGAAAATGTTGAAAATGTTTTTAGGTTACTGCGCCTTTAAGCTTCCTTTATGATACAAAGACAGAGTCTCAGAGAGAAACAAAGAAAATTCTTTATTAATTATTTCGGAGCACCAGAAAAGCGACTTGTTCGTACGACCGCCATCTTACTTTTTCTGCTTCACATTCACAAAGTAGGTGATGAACTGTCTCCTCACGAAAATCACAATTTCGAGAAAGAGGGTTGTCTCCCATTCTCATGTTGATTAAATGTTATCTCAGTTGGCAGTGTCCACTGAGCATCCCTACTACGACATTAATCTGCCTCGTTTCCTGTTCAAGAGATCATTAGTCCTCTTAGTACATATACCAGTTATGAAATTCTTAGAATGCTCCATTTTCTTAGCTCCCTTTCAATATCTCGCATGCTTCTCAGAGAGTTATTTACAAAGAGCTCATTTTGCCGATTTGTACGAGATACCGCAGTAAAGTTAAGGGCCAATCACGGGCAACTCCAGACTAGTCTGAAAGCCAACTCTTGAGATGTAAGAGCCAATGAGTCTTTAGTGCCATCTGTATATCAAATGGGATCTCCTGGTGTCAATAATTTTTCCCTTCTCCCTTCATCATGCCATTCTTCCCATTCAGGGAAAATGACCTTGAAGGGTTTCATGAAGGATGATTTCCTCAACATAACATCAGTTTGCATAGCGAGAATATTATCCATGTATAGCATGTACTTACTGATATCATGTAGATCTTTTACCTCAACATCACTAAGATTGCCTCCAACTAGGAGTCTATAGACCTCCGCTTCTGCAATCTTCCTTGCGAAAAGGTGCAACGGCGGTATGTCCAGAATGACCTCAAGAGCTGCTGTTGGTGTTGTTTTCATAGCATCAGTGATCGCCAAGCAGAAAACCCTTTGAAGGCTTTCCAGTTGTATGATAGTACTTATTAGTTCAGTTCTCGTCAACTAGATCTATAAAGCGTATACCATCATGGGTCTGATTATCATTGTAAGTTACCAGTAAGTAATCCTGGGTTTCAAGCCCCAGGTTTTCCCTATTGCGCATCTACAGGCACAAAAAGACATCTTAGCTTTTCTTACCATTGCGTCAACATGGAGTTTTCAGGTTAATTTAGGGTCCAATATTACTCCTAAATACTTCGCTGATTTTGAAAATTCTACCAAACTACAATCATACATTCCAGGCGAGCCTGTATATTGGGATCCTTTCATATACATCCATAAACATGGAGGCTGAGGTCCGCTTGACATAGAGTTAGGCAAATAATTGCAATTCCATATGAAAAATAAGAAAAATATACGACCGAAGAAATATTTTGAAAATCGAAAACAACTTTGTTAAAAAGTAGCGCATAAGGAGCCTGAATATGTATAAATAATTTATAGATCACATTGATGCATTTTAACTTGAAGGTCGTAAAAAATTCATATTCTGCAAAATTCTTACATACCTTAGTCTTGAAAATCATACCTTTTCTGAATGACTCCTTAACATAACTAACATTTCTCGGCTTTTGAAGAACTAAGAATTTGCACCATTTTTTGGTATATGATTTACAAAAACTTAAATTTAAAAGCTTTATGAACCAAATTTGAAATTCCAAAATTTAAAAATTGGATTCATGAAAAATTTATTTCGAAATAATAGGATTACCAAGTGAAACAAAAATTCCAAAACTATAAATAACTTTTTCACCTGAGTAAATAAATGTAAAAAGTCACCGGTATCAAATTTTTGGAATGTCGAATTTGGTAAAAATCTTGGAATATTTGAATTTGAAAATGTTTAAAAAAATTTAAATTTATTTGTTTAGAAAATCGATAACAGTTCGCAAGTAGTAAACATGCTAATTTAAAAATTTCTTGTTTTGCGAAATATCAAATTTAATGTTTTGCGAATTTATAAATTTATTGCTTTGTCAATTATTTAATTCAAAATTAAAAAAAAAATCAAATAGCCCAATTTTAGGATTTTAAATTTGGTAAAGTTGGAATTTATTGTATAACTTAAATTGGTAAAGAACTCAAATTTTGGATATTAGGATTTCAATTTTGCTAAATTACGTAATATTAAACTTCATTTTGTTAGCCACTTGATATATGTAGAACATTTGTAATTTTAGAATTTTGAAATTTGATAAATTAGTTCATCTCGAAAAGACGAACAGATTTTCTTCGAGCCGTTTTTTTTTCAATAAGACGCATATTTTTTGTTTCAATTGTGAAATATGTTATTAAAAATTAAAAATTCTATTTCGTGGTCAAACTATGAAAGATATGAAAAAACCTGAAATGACACACATTGTTTACCCAATAAAGATGTACAGATTTGTTGTCAATTATTTTTTTATAGGACGCGCAGTTTTTTATTTAATCTAAAAAATTACATTACATGTAAAAAAAATTAAATTTTGTGAAAAAAAACCCAAGGTACAATGCAATTTTTAATAAAAAAATGGTTTGCCTACATTTAATCTGAAAATTTGCTTCTGACCTTTTTTTCTCACGAGACACGTACTGATGTTTTTTTATTGGGTTGACACACTCTGTTTTCGAATAACTGTCTTAAGCCCCGAAGACGGAGCGTTAAATACGAGAAAGCGTTATGGGAGCAATTAATCAAATTTTTACTCCAGTAGGATTGAGGAGAAGAAAGAAGGGAAATAAGAAATTGAAAAGGTGCGAATGTGGTAGGTGAATTAAGTGGGATGGGAAAGCTTATAGGGGAGATATGGGCAAAAAAGGACTCATGAGAGGGAGAAGTAAACATGAGGAAAAGAGTAAACGATGGAGAAAGGGAGAAAATGATGTGAAAAGATGTGAAGAGGGGGTCAGGAAATCTGAATGAAGAGAAGATGTTAGGAGAAAGAATGGTGGTAATAGAAAGGGATAAGCAGAAAGTGGGAGGAGGAAAGACATAGAAAAGGTGTTGGGGGAAGAGGGTCATTTGAGAAAAGTGATTTAGGGCACATATGCGAGGAGGGAGAGAAATAAGATGTAGGAAGGAGAAAGATGGAGAAAAAGGGAGATAATGGAGTAACAAGAAGGATTCGCTCATTTTGAGACGGCACGGTAAATATTGTGGATAGGGACATATAAGAATAGAGAATTAGGAAGAGGTTGCGTGAGGAGGTAGTCGAGATTACGAAGACAGGGAGAGAAGGGGTTAGTGAGAAGAAAATGGGTTAGGGAACATATGGATGGGACTAGTGGAACACATTATGAAGGAGAAAAAAGAAGGAGATGTGAAAGGGGAAGGAAAGAGTGGGAAAGGGAAATTCAATTGTATCATTGGTCAGGGTGTCGCTTATATAACTTTCTTACTTCGCTTGCATTTTAACTTCACTTTCACTGACACATTCTATTATTCAAATTGTTTATCTACAGTTTTCCATTGTTTTTCAATAAGTTGAAAGTAGAAGTGAAGTGAGAAAGTTACATAGTCGACCCAGTGAATAAATTAAGATATGGGAAACTATAAGAAAATATGCAATCAGAAATCCCCTTCCAGGGTGGTTGTCTCTTTACTAACAGTTATTTTTTCAGTGTACAAAAATTGCATTAATCTTTTTTTTTTTGCAGTAGACGGTTCTTTCGTTGTTCAAAGGGGCTATCGTAATGATCATGGAACTGCAATGGTTAATCGGTATAATATTCCCCCTGGAAGCAAAATTACTATACGAAGATTGGTAGATGGTATTGTTTCATCTAAATGTGCATTTGATGGAAATCTCTATCCTCTCAGAAGAGATCAAGTTCCACCACCTCATCAAGGAGATGGGCAGGTTTTTGTGAGAGACAATAATGGCGCTCGTTGGTATGCTAGTCTGACCCGCGCAAATGGTTATGATGACCAGGGCCATAATCATGGTTTTCAAATATACTATTGTTATATAACAAGAACAGGTACGACTCGTTTGGAAGCATGGCTTGAGCCTTACAATGGTTTATATCATATGGATCGAGTCTCATTTGTTCATTTCATCTCATTTAAATATGGCATTAATGCTGCGGGAGATCTACACTACATGTCACTCATATAATAAACATGCTGTTTATTAAACTCTTGTTCCGATCAAAAGAGGTTATGTTTAGCCATCTAATAACCGATTGGGGCAGACTTTTGCAACATTCAATAATGGCGATCATTACTATGAGGAACTTGAACGCGTACGTGGATATAATGACAGTAGACATAACGGTGGTATGCGAATTTGCTGTTGCACCTGTATGACTATGGATGCGTTAACCTAACAACAAATGTCATTCCGTGTTCGGAATCTGTAGCTTGCGTATGACATCGACGTTCTAGTATATGTACTTATATCAATTATGAATTTAGTAACTGTTTCCTAATGGTAAATTATTTTCATTTTTAGGATTACATAATATTGTCATTATTTTCACGTTATAAATTGTTGATGGAATAAACATCAATTTTTCGAACATGATTATTAACTATTAATTTGTTAGTTGCAAATAGTAATGATTGTATATGTACCACTAAAACCGGCACTGTGGTTTAGTGGTTAGTACACTCGCTCCTAAACTTCAGCGCTGGCAGGAGGAGAATTCGAGTCTTGGTGGATATGTCTACTGGCTTTGCAAGAAGTAGGGTTTTGACTCAGCTCCAGTTATTTATTAACAGCGGCTGTCCGAAAAATGCATAACCAGGTCGGACTTGATCCGCCGTCAGGTTGAAGTTGAGTCCGCTGTACTATATACGGGTTTTACTGCGATTTTCCTTGTGTACTACACAAATATTGTAGGTGAATACTAGTGCAGATATTTTCAAAAGCCGGGCGCAGCCGCTGGGGTGTCGCATCAATAGTCTTTTCCTGGGGGGATGAGTGTAAGAATGTGGAATCTGTTCGCGATGAATGATTCATAGAAATTTGATAATAAGCAGGTAAAGTAATTAAATTTAGGACGTACAAAGTTACATTATTCCTGTAGCAGTTAAATTCATGCGTAAATATCCCTAAATTGTCAATAATTCAAATTATTCTTTGATTTAATTTGCAAGCATTAATTTCATTTAAAAAAATATGTTTGCAATTATTATTTACTATCCAAATGTTTTTAACCTTCAACACCACTTGTTTATGTAAAGTGATTGAAGGCTTAAACCAACTGGCTTCAAATGAAAAAAAAACAATATAAATAAAAATGAACGTTTTTGAGTGTTTCTGTTTATTATTTTTATCACAAAAAAATTAATTTGAAATCCTATTTATTCCATAGCTTGATTAATAAAAATATTATTATCATAATTCAGGTTCATTGTAATGAGAAATAATCGTTCACCCAGATACAATTTTTTTTCAAAAAAATCTACAGTCTATATTTTTATTTTCATCAATAGTGGAACATCGTAACAATTTATGTATTATATCAGGAAGCCATATATCTCTTTAATTATTTTTCAGTGAAAGTAAAGTAAGAAAGTTGCGTTATCGCCCTTCGATATTTCGATCGACGCCTCACATAAGGAGGAAAAAGTAGGTTTTTAAAACTTTTGTTTTCAAAATTCCTTGAAAACTTTGAAGTCATCTCATTTCTACCGAATTCATAGCATCACCATTCCATCGAATAGTTGTGCTATAAATTATTATTCCAGTCCATAAAATATCTGCTTTTAAATGAGGGCCATTGACTCAACATTACATTCATACTGAAGCTAGTACCTTTTTTTCAGTATCGTCTTTGAGATTAGTTTTTAGCACAGGATATAGTACAATTTTCCATGAGTGCTCATCCTTTTTATTTATTTGTATCTCAATAAGCGCAAATTCGCAGTCAAAATAAACAACAAACTTTCAGACGAAAAACCCTGCCAGGCTGGTCTCCTCCAGGTTCCCGAAGTTTCAATTGGAACGTAGGCAGATGACACTCTAGTATTTACTTCTTCTTGGTCACAAAGTGAGAATAAATCCCTTTTTCAGTCAGAAATCCAGTCAAGGTAGGTCCAACCAAAATTTTTAATGAACCAGTAGAATGGAAAAGCTACGTTAAATACCTAGAAGTAAGGCTACATAAACGCTTTAATTGGAAGGATTATATCGTTCATAAACCTATCATAAGATATTCCTGTACAATCTGGAGTGATGCTTGAAAAAGCAACATCAGTCACATTCAGATAATTCAAGATCAATTTATCAGACTCATTTCCGAAACAACCAGACATAATGAAGCTCTGTCCTACATAAAGCACTTCAGCTAGTTTTCAATTCAAATTATATTTAAGAAACTGCTATCAAGTTTCGCTAATCTATATCATCATCGCTCCTTAAACATATATAAGGTCTTTGGCATGCGATGCCAAAAGATTATTTCATAAAATAAATTTCTTTATGTAAACGTCACTTGATCTATCTGCCATGTCAAGTTCTTCTCAAATTGTGTAATAATGCCCAACCAGCAAAAGCACAACAAGAGGTAGGATTGGTTGGGGCCCCCTAATTCTCCCTACATTTTTCTCAGACTTAGCCAGTTCTACCTAGGCTTTCGCGAAAATCACTTTTTGATAGACCACTATAGACCACCCTTGACCTTTCTGACCATAGTAGCGGCATAGGTCTCCTTGCTTTTTCGGACCTAGGCTACAGCCCCACCCTAGAATAGAACACGATCTTCCGTGTAAATAGTAGAGTCAGATGAATGCAAATTGGAAGACCGAAATATACAATAGATTCTTGAAATTTGTCTTTTATTTCCTATTGATTAACAAACTCTAATGCAAAATAAGATTGTAATACAAGCATTCAGAAAATAATCAATAATTGAAATGTTGACGACTTTTTAGATCTATTCATGGTCATCAGGAGGTAAGTGTTCTAACTCTCCCACAACATTAATGTTACGCGAACCTACTCGAAACATGTAATGAACGTGAGGGACTCCATGATGGTGACCTTCTTCCAAAGGACGAAGTATTGCTCCCAAAGGAAAATGATCTGGTAATCCTATCCAACAGGTGTATTCTTGAACTTCATTACGAGTATTATCCGCAACGTTATTATTATGGGGATATCTACTGCCGGGTTGAAGACGTGCATAGAATTCATTTCTTTCATCGATTATTACAATAGCGTACCCGAATGGATCATTATCATTTGGTG
>CAKNYM010042369.1:42130-70407 GCA_932195095.1 Andricus curvator
AAAATTAAAAATTAAAATTAAAAATTAAAAATTAAAATTAAAAATTAAAAATTAAAATTAAAAATTAAAAATTAAAATTAAAAATTAAAATTAAAAATTAAAATTAAAATTAAAAATTAAAATTAAAAATTAAAATTAAAAATTAAAATTAAAAATTAAAATTAAAAATTAAAATTAAAAATTAAAATTAAAAATTAAAATTAAAATTAAAAATAAAAAGAATGATAACCCCAAATGATAAAATTCCCGAATATTCAAATTCCCGAATAATAATGTGACGACTGAAAAATCCCAAAATGGTGTATAAAATTCACGAAAACAAATTTTGACGACACTTAAATTTGGCGAAAAAAAAATTTCCCGCAAACAATATTGACGAATGTAAAATTTGCCGAGAACGAAAAATCACGAATCATAAATTGGCGAATCAAATGTATTCTCGCTTGCCTATATAGAAGTCACATTTGTGAATAATATTCATCAATAAACTAAAACATGGCGATGATCGTTACTTTCCAATCTAGGATTAAGATTTTTCATTAAACTAAAATATTGCGTTAGTCTTTACGTTTTTTCTTTCCATATGTTACATGATTTTAATCTGGCAACGTGACACTAATTAAAAATATTGATCGAGAATATTTTTCATAGAGAACTTTGTAATTGTAAATTTAATGTTTTACTTTTAGAAGTAAAATTCAAAATTGGAATTTATTAATAAACTGCAATATTGCGTCACTGGGCGTTTCTTTATTTCCATATGTCACACTATTTTAATCTAGCAACGTGGCACTCAATGAAAATATTTATAAACAATATTTTTCACAGGGAAGTTTGTAACTGTAAATTTTATTTTTCAAATTCATGTGTAACATTTAAGAACAGCATTCATAAATAAACTAAAACATTGCGTTGATCGTTACTTTTCTCTTCCCATATGTCACATTGTTTTAGTCTGGCAACGTTGCAGAAAACAAAAAAATTGAAGAAAAATATTTTTCACATAAAAATTATATCATTATATCAAATATTTTATTTATTATATTTAGGAGTCACTTTTGAGAATAGTATTAATGCACAAAGTAAAACATTGCGCTAAACGTTACTTTTTTCTTTCCATATGTCACATCATTTTAATCTAGCAACGTGGCAGTGTACGAAAATATTTATCAAAAATATTTTTAATGAAAAAATTTTCATTCGTATATCTTATTTATTATATTGAGGAGTCACTTACAAGAATAATATTCATGAATAAAGTAAACCATTGCGTTAATCGTCACTTTTTTCTTTCCATATGTCACATTATTTTAATCTAGCAACGTGGTAGTAAACGAAAATATTTATGAACAATATTTTTCGCAGGGATGTTTGTAACTGTAAATTTTATTTTTCAAATTCATGAGTAACATTTAAGAACAGCATTCTTAAATAAACTAAAACATTGCGTTGATCGTTACTTTTCTCTTTCCATATGTCACATTGTTTTAATCTGGCAACGTTGCAGAAAACGAAAATATTGAAGAAAAATATTTTTCGCATCAAAATTTGTATTTGTATATTTTATTTATTATATTTAGGAGTCACTTTTAATAATAGTATTAATGCAAAAAGTAAAACATTGCGCTAAACGTTACTTTTTTCTTTCCATATGTCACATAATTTTAACCCAGCAACGTGGCAGTGTACGAAAAGATTTATCAAAAATATTTTCAATAACAACATTTTCATTTGTATATTTTATTTATTATATTGAGGAGTCACTTGCAAGAATAATATTCCTGAATAAAGTAAACCATTGCGTTAATCGTCACTTTTTTCTTTCCATATGTCACATTTTTTTAATCTAGCAACGTGGCAGTAAACGAAAATATTCATAAAAAATATTTTACAACAAAAATTGTTGTTCGTGTATTGCATTTATTATATTTAGGAATCATGTTCAAGAACAGTATTCATGAATAAACTGAAACATTGTGTCAATATTTACTTTTTTCTTTCCATATGTTACATGATTTTAATCTAGCAACTTGGCAGAAAATAAAAATATTGATTAAAAATATCATTGGAAAATTTTTTAATTTTTAATTTTATACGTCACATTTGAAAGTTAAATTTATTAATAGTATTTACAAATAAACTGAAACATTGCGTTATCGACATTTTTTCCTTTCCATATGTTACGAGATTTTAATTTGGCAACGTGGCAGTTAATAGAAATTTTGATTTCAAACATTTTTAAAATGCATATTTTCAATTTTAAATCGTATATTGTCTTTAGATAATATGCAATATTTATTATTTAGTATTAGGTAAGCTTACTTGCAAAATGAAGAAAAGCCACGCAGGCAAATAATAGAATGACGATCTTCATTGTTTTCAAATACGAGTAGAGATAACGATAGAGATGATTAATTTTGGAAATAAAAAATTTCTTGAAAGGCGCCTGCTTTTATAGAATATTTACAATCTAGTGGAGGGGTAAAGATTTTTGACTCGATGTTTATCATATCTGATTAAAACTCATGAAACCTTCAGAAATTTTTAAGTTTATTACATTTTCTTTTTTTTTTGAATAAATTGTAGAGGTAATAAAGTTTTTTTACGCAATAAAAAAATTGTCAACTTTAATCAGCTTATTCCCCACATAGAACACTTCCCGAAAAAACCTGGTCTTTCCTTAGGACTTGGTCCAAGTGACTGGGAGAAGAAACCAGGTCTGCCCTAGGTTTAGACCTATACTTAAACCTAAGTTAAAACATAGGTTCATGTCCGCCGCTATTTTTTGGTTTTCAAAAAAAGTAAATTAATGCGACAAATTTTTGACAGCGAATTCAATTACTTAATGAAAATAGCTCTAATTCATGCAAATCGATTTTATTAAAATTTTTAATCTGTATTAAAAAAGTGGTAGACCTAGACATTTTATCTGCTACATTTAAAATTTTGTTTTTTTTCTGGGGGGAGGGGGGATTTTGAAACAATAGTGAAGAATGATTAAATTTTCTTCATAATTTATCAACATTCCTCAAGAGCATGTAGCTACGAAAAAAAAGTATTTATTTTGTTGAGTCCGAAAACGTTAATTAACGTCTCGAACATCAAAAACGTATAGCGATCGGCAAGCCGCGGTCGCCTCGCAAATTAATTCGATGTTTGAAGTTGAAGCATTCTTATATCCTTGGCGACTAATCTCACTTGCGAGAAAGGGTAGCACTAGCGCTGCACACCGACCAAATGCGGAACTAATGCTCACAATGGGCCTGCGCGGCTGAAGGGGCATTAGTAGAGGAAAATTCAAATTAGTACCCAGATAACTTTCGAAAGACTATTAAGATTAGGGAACATTTACATATTACGTAACATTATTTTCGCCCTCTTCAAGTAATACGAAGTATTGTCTAGAAATAAATAAAACAATATTTCGATGTAACACTAAATGCTTTTTCAATATTTTTTAGTCCTACAAATATTGAAGTTCCTTAATGTAAGTACTAGTTTGTTTTTACATTTAAATAAATATAATTTTGATAAGATTCTTGAGAAAATAAAAAAAGATTTTTGAATATTTCAGATTTTTCAAAAAACTTTTTTTTATTTTAAAGGATTTCACAAAATATTAGGAAAAATTCGAGTCATTCAAAATTTAAAAAAATTGACTTATAATCTTCTACATTTTCCCACGAATTTTAAGAAAATGTGTTTATTCTCTTGAACCCTTTCGAAATTCTTTTGAAGCCTCTAATGTTTACTTTTGAAATCTTTAAGAATCAACATTTCTAAAAAATTTTTAAAGTTTGAAATTCTTTGTGAATCTCTTTAATTCTTCTAAATATTTCTTGGATTTACTTGATTTTTTTGTATCTTACCAAATTGAAACATTTTGCTTTAAAATCTTCTACACTCTTTTTCAAAATTTCAGGAAATCCTTTGATATGTTTAAGAACGTTTTTTAATTTTCTGTTAAAGTTCATTTTTCAAAATGAAAAATCATTCAAAATTTCCACACTAGTCTTAAGAAAATTATTTTTTTTTAAATCTTTTCAGACCTTTTCAACCTTCTGATCTTTAAAAATTATTAAAATTTTTCCTGTTTTTTTTTTTAAATTCTGCTAAATAAAAAAATGCCTTCAAAACGTTTATATTCTTCCTTGACAATATTTTAAATCTTTTAAAATGTTCTGAAATCTCTTTAAATAGTCTCTTAAAATTGATTTTTCAAAATAAAAAATTATTTCAATTTTAAAATTTCAAAAAATTGGAAATTAAGTGGCTTGGCGATTCCTTAAATTTCTCTGAATCTCCTGCAAGTGTCATTGATGCCTTTAAAAATATCATAAGTGTTTCTAATTCTTTATAACTCCATTAATTATATATTATACGTTTCATATATTTACAAATCAGAAAAATAGGTTTAAAATGAGCCCAAGCACATTAACGAATATTGATTATTATTATTACGAAAGTTGTTGAAAATCAAAGAAAACATTGAAATTTACACTATTTTGCAATGTCTATTTAAAAGATAGACAAATTGGCTACATCCTGGGCTCATTTCATACAGAATTTTGAGAGCATTCAGCCGTTTAGAGAGAAGCAATTTTAGCTCTGATATAATTAAAATTAAGAGAACTTTATCAGTCTTAAAAAAAGAGGTGGTCGTAAACTTTTGCACGATAGCGTATTTTGAACAAAGTTATGTGCTGCTAATTGTCAATTTTTTAACTTCAATTAGATTTGGAAGTTGTAAATGATATCATCTTTATACTGTGTGGGATAATAATTTAAATCTCCCTCTACTAATGCCCCTCCAGCCGCGCAGGCCCATTGTGAGCATTAGTTCCGCATTTGGTCGGTGTGCAGCGCTAGTGCTACCCTTTCTCGCAAGTGAGATTAATCGCCAAGGATATAAGAATGCTGCAACTTCAAACCTAGAATTAATTTGCGAGGCGGCCGCGGCTTGCCGATCGCTATACCTTTTGATGAATTGTGAAGAAAATTTGATAATTCTTCACTATTATTTGGTTTTTTCTCCCAGCCACGTAGACCAAGTCCATGAACTTATGTCAGTGATAAAAGTTTCAATCGGATTGTTGCATTTTTATGACAAAAAGACGAATCTTATACAAAACAGTAAAATTATTTATAAAAATAAAAAAACTGACGCCTACTATCATGGTGGCCTGTGGCATCTGCAGTGGTGCAATCACGAGAGGGGCCCCTGGACTATTATCATGCAGAAAATGTAGCATTATAGTGCTCAGTGGATGCGCGAAGAAAGTAGATAAGGTGAAAAAGAGCCTAAAGAAGTGGTTTTGCGGTGCGTGATCAACTTTGGCGTCGAACGAAAGCGCTAGACGAGAAAGAAAAACTTCTTCCACATTATAGACAACGGAGACTGCTACCGATGACGTCAAGAGGCCAAGGTCGCCCATAGCAATTCTGGAGCCCGGGTTCAATGAGGCCATAGTAAAATCAGTAACAGAAGTGCAAGAAGCGTCACTTAAGCATGTGACTGCTTTATTTGAAAAAGTTTCAGAATAAATTAGATACCTCAATTAATAACCTGAAGGATAATATCATTCAAGACTCTCGACGCATAACTACGGTTGAAACGACTGCTGCAAATAATTTTACGGAAATTCAAGAGCTTCAGTAAGTGACAAAGAAACTCTCAGTTAATGAAAATAAATTGACTTCCCAGGTGGCGCACTTGGAGCGAAAATGCAATTTCATGGAGCAGGGTTCTCTAGCTAATGTTGTGGAAATTCATGGTTTGCCTTTCAAACTTACTTACTTCAAAGAGGGTCTTATTTCTATTTTTAGAACACGACCCTATGAATTGAATGCTTCAGCTCAGTCCCGAACGGCGACTCTAATTGCGAAATTTAGTCAGCAAGAGACTTGTTTTCGTCTTATTGAGAAACGTAAGAAGAAGCGAGATTTTTCTACAAAAAATATTGGCTGGTCTGGTCGGGAGGAATGCATCCTTTACATTAGAGAAACTTTAACACAATACAATGGTCTTATATATAAGGAGCAATTACTTTTGAAAAGGGCTAAGAAGAAAAAGTTTCTATGGATCTCTGGTGGCAAGATCTTCTGCCGTAAGAAGGAAGGTTCGCAGAAAATTAAACTTTCTCATCTTCAGGATCTTGATGCATTTCGCTAGCAATCACTGCATCTACCTTTTTCTATTTATTCCTACTTATACGTATTCTGTATGGCAGTAATTTTTTATAAAAAGGTATATTTCGTTTATGCGTATATTTTCTATTTCATTCCATTTTTGCAAATTTACAGTATGGCCTATTCACGCTACAAGTACTATAGATTTTCGGATTATATAATATGTCACCTTCGAGTAGTCTGGATTTTTTTGATTACTAACTTATACTGTAACGCTTTACTTTAATCCGAGCTTCGTCTTCTGGAAAATAATAACATATATCGGGATTTAAATTGTTCATTCATCTCATGGACATGTTAAGATTTTGCCGCGTTAATGCTCATTCCCTTTCAGCATATTTCCTTGAGTTTAAACACTATTTTAGTACGTGTTCATACCATATCATCGCAGTGTCCGAAACTTGGCTTAAGCCTGACATCCCTTCGAGTGCAATGTTTTTGGAGGGTTACATGCTCTTTTCCAGTGACAGACAGAAGTAAAGGGGTGGCGGGGTCTGTCTATATATACATCAAAGTCTTTGGGATTGAGCAGTAAGAGTGAGTCCTCAGGCTAATTATCCTGTAGCTGACTGTCTCTTTGTTGAGGTGTATTTCGGGGGGGATTACTCGATAATTGGGGTTATTTATAAACCTCCTAACGCTAACTATAATGAAGAACTTGAATCAGAAATACTTACACTTGCTTCCAATTATAATAGCATAATATTTACTGCAGATGTGAAGGCAAATTTAAATTCGAATACTAATCTAACTCAACATTCGAAATCTGTAATTTATTCCACGGGACTTTCTACAGTGCCGCATGATTCCACTCATCATTCTTATTTTACTATTACACGCATGGACTTGATTATTGTAGATGACCTTGACAAAGTATTATCCTATTCACAGCCGTTCTTATCTAATCATGATCTTATCAACATTGACTTACAAATGTCCAGTAATCTCGCACCTAAAGCTGCTCCTCCACTGACTGGAAATCTTACACTAAGCAGTGAACAAGAGTTTCAGGATCATTTATTATCATATGACTGGGCGAATTTATCCTTAGTTTGTGACGTGAAAACAAAGGTAAGCGGTCTAATTACCATTTAACGAATTCACGCCTTGATATGTACCACGCTTTTGAAGGGAAAAGGCAAAATGGAAAACTGCAGAAATAAGAGAATTGATGAGAAAAAGGGAGACGAAACGTAGATTAGCTAGAAAAACCAGGAATAGTAGTATACAAGTGAACTTTCGGAATCTTGTTCAGACGGAAATTAGAGACTCTCACAACCAATTTAACTTTAGCGCAATCAGAAACAACAACAAAAAAGAAAACATTTTTCATTTTCTCAGGCGCTTGTGTTTAAATCCACCTAAACAGAAATATCCTGATCAAAATTTCTCTGCTAGTTTCTTCCTTACTACATTCATGTTGAAACTCATTGCGACACAACTTCCAACTGCCTCCCCCAATTTTCCTCTGCAAACTTTTGATGAATATGATTTCTTCTTTTCGGACATTACTTCTGAGACTTTCCTCAAGGAAGTAATAAAAGTTCATTCTAATGCGATCGGTATGGATGGAATGTCGATACAAATGATCCGGTTAGCTCTTCCAGTTATCTTCCCAATATTCTTGGAGATTTATAATGCAATTTACAATGTGGTATTTTTCCAAACATATGGAAAAAGGCACTAATACAACCGATTCCTAAAATCACGAGTCCTACTTCCACTAAAGACTTCCGGCCAATTTCTATCCTTAATGCGTTATCAAAGCCACTTGAACGGATTGGGCACAGAAAACTAACAAATTTTCTAGATACTAATAAGTTATTATACCCTTTGCAATCGGGCTTCAGAGACAAACATAGTACACTTACAGCATCCCTCAAGGTCACTAATGATGTTAATCTGGCGATCGATAAAAAGGAGATTACTGTTGTGGTACCTTTTGCTTTTTCAACTTGTATACCTCTGATCTTGGAAGTGATCTAAAATTTTGTAAGTATATTAAATATGCCGATGACTTCAAATTCTACCTTTCCGGACCTGCTGTAGAATTGAATAGACTTTTTTGTCAGATCCAAGAGGACATAGATCGGGTCGTGCTTTGGGCTGAAAATAATGGTCTTGCTTTAAATCCAGCTAAAACTAACACTAATATTATTGGGCCTTCGGCTTCTCCCTCTGTGGATGCACTCGCTGCCCTCCCTCCTTTGAGGGTTGGTAATGTTACTATTGTTTTTCAAGAATCGGTCAAGGATTTAGGATACTTGCTCAACCGTACTCTGCCTTGAAAGGAGGATATGATGGCTAATTCTTAAAACACGGATGTATTGTTTATGATGATATAACGGATGGACTGAATGGGAACCTAGAAGGGGCACTATAAATGCATGTATCCGTTTTATATAAAATTTACGAAAAAGTGAACACATTACTCACTATCGGGAAAAAGGAAAGTTCTTGCCCGTGGCTAAAAGAGGACAATTTTTTATGGGCAATTTGCTCTTTACAATATCTTGAAATGAAGCTGCTCAGTATTTACGTGAATATTTTACTTTTTCTGATGAAAACTTCCCAATCATGCCATACTCCGTGAGAGAAACTTAGCTTTAAAATACCAAAGCACATAACATGCAAACTCCAAAGATCGTTTATGGTTAGAGGGGCACGGCTACGGAATAGAATACCACTAATTATTGGGGAAGCGCCCTCTTATTATCATTTTAAAATCGAATTTTTGAAGCATTTATTCAATGATTCAAATAATTTACTTGAAATTACCCATTGGTAATAAAATTTAGTATTATGTTGAGCTCTTAGCACTAATATAGTTTTTGGTTTTATTTGACACATATTGTATAATTACAACACTACTATGTACTTCAACCCATAACATTTTGATTCTGACGGCCTATGTTTAATATTAATTGATGGTATTAAATTACTGTCAAATACACATATCCTAACTGAAGATCGTGAAATGACTGACAATCCTGATAATTATTATCTGAAATTGTGAAATGAAAAATGACAACAAACAAACGATTTTTATTTTTTAACAAAATAAAGAACTCACTTTCAGACGAAAAACCCTGTCGAGCGAGTGTTCTATAGGGTAGGTTCCTGGATCCTGTTTTTTTATTATATGAATGAGCGATATTTTGGTATTTCAAAAAGTTTCCATTGTAATCTAAGCAGATGAAACTGAAACATTAATTTCTTCTTGCTTACTAAGTGAGAATGAATCTTTTCGACATACAGAGAATGACTCTCGATGTATACACCAAAAATGTTTAATACACCAATAAAATGAAAAAAAACTACGTTAGATACCTAGAAGTTAAGATACATGGAAGCCTTGATCGGAAGGAACATATCGTTCATAAGACCTATCATAACATGTGCTTGCACAATCTGGAGTGGTGCTTGAAAGAGCAACATCAATCTCACTCATGTCAGATAATTCAGAATCAATTTCCCTGACGCATTACCCAAACTGCCCTACATGAAGTTCTTCAACTAACATACACTTCAGATTATAGAGGATACTACTCTTTGCATTTATATTTTTATAATATAAAATAATTCCTCAGATCCTGTCGTTTTTCCCACACTCTCAAACATAGCCAGTTCCCCCCGAACTTTCCCAAAATCTACGTTTCAATAGACCACCATGAATTACCCCTGACCTTTCTGACCATAGTAAAGACCCTGTCCCCGGCACAGACCTCCCTGCTTTTTCGAACCTGCGCAGCATCTGCGACAACCCTGTCGCTGTCCTCAGAACAGCCACCCGTCCTAGTCGCCCCCCGCCCCCCCGAAACTTTTTCTCATCCCCGAGTACGTGATATACCCCTATGCTAGAATAAAACGCGAACTTCCATGTAAATAGTAGAGTCAGTCTGAGCCCGAAGGCTGAACTACACTTGTATAAGTAATTGATACCAAAAAAAAACAATATAGTCGTGAAATTTGTCTCTCATTTACTATTGACTAACAAACTCTAATGTAAAATATTGTTGTAAAACAAGCCGCCAAAACAATTAGTTGACTGTCAAGTACAGTAAAGTCATCCGAAGGTAAATGTGCTAACATTCCCGCAACATAAATGTAATACGAAGCTACGCTGAAAAAATTTTGGGCAAGCAGCTGTCTTTTTAGTGGGATCGCACCGCCACTACGGCGGTTAGTAAAGCGGCGACACCACATTTGAGCGAGCAATTGTACCAAACGTGCGAGCAGATCCCTTCCCGCGTGTTGTGAACGCTGCAGTCTCACAAAAGAGCAGGCAATAGAAATAGAAATAGATTTTTGCGGACAAATTAAGCTACAGGTCGCAGTTGAGTTTTGTGATCATTTAAGCAATTAAGTACACCAGAAATCAATAATAGTCTATGCCTGGACGTTTGCCATGGAATAAACTCCGCGCGAAACTCGGCTTGTGGGGCTGCCGTTCTCCCGCCTAATGAGAGCGTTACTGTACGAACACTGTTGAGCCTACAGATCTTCCAATGTGGGCACACAGCGTGCCCAACAAGAGAGAGATTCTGCACCAAGCTGCGGGCGAGCAGCAGTCGATGCATTTGGTGTTGCAGCTCTATCACGTGAGCGAGCAGCTCGCCCAACATTTCTTCAGTGTATGTAATGAATAGTGATGCCGTCGAGCGATATTTCCCGATCTCGACGCGATTCCGACTCGATCCTAGTCTCCAGTATCGGGTGTAGATCGAGTCGGTTTTGGTTCGACTCGACTTTGGCTCGGGAAGTCGATATATCGACTCGGGATCGGGTCGGGTTTTCGATGCTCCTTTGACAGATGTGCACTTCTCAGTTGAACTGAGCGGAGAGGGAAATTTGACAATGGCTTGACGTCACTCGGTCCCCCCTGACTCCTCCACTGCCTGGTTAAACCGGTTATCGCTGGAGTGAAAATGCTGAAAATTATTTTCCCCATAGTGGAAGAGTTGTACATTGGCTTAGTAGTAAATAATTTGAAACATCTAAATGCAACTATAGAACCTATTTCAACCTTCATTTAATTTTAAATTATTTTTAAATAAAAAATAACCTTTTTTTAATATTTGGCAATATTGGACTGTTTATTGAAAAGGAGCAAATATAAAGCAGATTTCGAAAAGTGAACAATTTTCAGCTGAATTGTTCTAAATAGAATGCATTCGATTGAATCATGAACTGAAGATTTCAGAGTGCTGCATCCTACATTTAAAATTTCAACTCTACAATTGTAATTTTCTTCTTCTTAAATTGTTAATTCGTGAAAAAGAGTTTTGTACTTTAATGTATGAATAATAATAGAAGAATTATTATTCCAAAAAGGTTTAAAATATAAATTATTTGCCGTCCAATGAAACAAGTCTCTGGTTACAAATTTTTTTAATTGTTCAATTTGTAATGTTTTTCACTTAAGATTCCTTCAAAAGATATGATTAACAAATTTATTAATTCATTTTTCAATTTGGAAGATCACAAATGATGACGTGGATACATATTTCTTGAGCAGAAATTTTTGAAATGTTCTATTTATACAAGGTTTTTAACCTTGAATAAATTTTTAATGAAAACGTAAATAGTTGAAGTTTCATTAAAAGCTGGAATGCTTGAATTGTTACTTCAGAAAATTATTTTATAACTTAAAAGAAGAGTTTTCAACAAAATAGTTACATCCTCAACCACTAAAATGAAATTTTAACCATGTAGTTCAAATTTCAATCAAGTAGTTGAATTGTCAACCAAGACGTTAAATTTTCTGCAAAAAAGACTAATTTTTCACAAAGTACATGAATTTTTAGACAAAGATGTAAATTTTCAAATTGAAAAGATAAATTTTCTACCAAAAATGAGAGAGTCACATTTTCAATAAAAAAAAAAAAATTTCCCTTCCAAAAAACGAACTTTAAAAAAAATACTTGAATTTTCAAGTAGAGATATTACTTTTCAAATAAATTGATGAATGTTAATTTGTAAACAATAAAATGAATTTACAACAATGCGCCTCAATTGTGAACCAAGAAGTTTAATGTTCAATTAAGACACTTAATTTTACACCAAAACTGCTTGGTGGGTTTCCTGTCACCACTACGTAGCGCGTCCTCAGGTTGCGGATAGAGGAACGGCCCGTGAGGCTGAACAGCCCCTAAGGTTAGCTGCGAATACAAGAATAAGCAGTCGCGGACAGCCGATAGGAACCAGTCGTGTCTGTGGTGAATTCAGCACTGGTAGAAAATAGGTACACGACAACCATGGCTTGGGAGGACCCACCCATTCGCGTTCATACGCAGTGGGTGGGTTCTGGCAAGCCGAGGTGCAGCGTGTATCCACCTAGAAACTATACCCGAACCAAAACTAAAAATCTTGTAAGGGAAAAATCCTGCTGCCCATTGGACACTGCAGCGATGACACTGCCCGCAAGGGATGTGTGGAATGATTCGCCTGCATAGGGCCAAAGGGGTATTGATGCCAGTAGGCGCGCTGCCTTGCAGGGGGACGTTAGGGTACGAGGATGAAACTGTAATGTGTCTGACGACAAGTTGACATGGTCCTTGTCAGAGTCGGAAAGCTCCCATACTTAGACCTAGGGAGGTATGGGGGTTATCACTCCTGGGACAGTGGACTCACCTACGATCGGAATAGGATCCTAACGTGCGGATTATCTTGAAACTACCATGGCTAACTTACAAAAACAAAAAACTACAGTTAAAGATCTAAGGGTGGGAACTCTAAACGCGCGTAGTCTAAAAACTGGCCGACTTAGCGAACTCATTAAGATAGCAATTGAATACAAAACTGACTTAATAGCACTTCAAGAAACCTGCTGGTCGGGCGATTTCGCGTCAATTTCTAAGGATGACTATACTTTTCACTATGGGGGAGCTAAGGGGCAAAGACTGGGGACTGGTTTTCTTATTAATAAACGAATTTCGCAAGCACTTATCGACATGCAATTCATTAATGACCGGTTATCATACATTGTACTAAAGGGTAATTTCAGCAAACACGTATTAATCAATGTGCACTGCCCCACCGAGGACAAAGACGAAGACACTAAAGATCTTTTTTATGAAACAATCGAGCAGGTTTTTGACAAGTTCTCAACGTTTGACGCAAAAATAGTATTGGGGGACTTCAACGCGAAAATTGGAAAAGAACCAATGTATAGGCCTACAATAGGATCAGAAAGTTTGCATGACGTCAGTAATGATAATGGAACCAGAGTAATAAACTTTGCAGCTTCAAAGAACCTCGTTGTCAAAAGCACATATTTCAAGCATAAAAATATACATAAGGCCACCTGGACATCACCAGATGGTAAAACTCACAATCAGATCGATCACGTTCTAATAGACAGAAGACGTCATACAAACATTCTCGATATAAGATCGTATAGGGGAGCGGATTTAAATTCAGACCATTTTCTCGTGATAGTAAAACTAAGATCTAGGCTAGCGCTAAGTAAGAAAACAAGCCGCACAGAGCCAACAGTTCGTTTCAATATAGATAAGTTCAAAACAGCAACAGAAACATTAAATTACCAAGTTGAGATTTCTAATAGTTTCGACGCTCTCCAAGAACAGAGAGACGATAACAATAATCGCGAGGAGGACCCGGAAACCCTGTGGAGCAATACGAAAAAGGCGATAAAGGCAGCCGCGAAACTTTCGATAGGTTTTAAGAAAGTAACCAAAAGCAAACCATGGTTTGACGAAGAGTGCAAACTCTGGTTTGAGAAACGTCGGAAGGCCAGACTAAGTAGTTTACAAAATAAGTGCGATCAAACACATAAGAAATATCTCGAGATTAGCAAAAGTACAAATAGGCTCTATAGATCCAAGAAAAGGGAGTGGGAAAAGAATAAAATACTAGCAATAGAAGCGCATAATAAACAAAATAACCCGCGTGAGATGTACAGGGGAATCAATTTTATAAGGAAAGGCTTTCAAAGTAGAACGGAAGTAATGAGGGACGAAAATGGCAATCTAGTAGCCGATGCGACAGAGAGACTGAATTTATGGAAAGATTATTTCGATAAACTATTAAATGTACGTGAAGCCCCCGTTGAAGGTAATCTCGGCGAAATCCACACTGCTGATCTATTAATTAACGATCCTACTGATATAGAAATAGAAATGGCCATCAAGAAGTTGAAAAATAACAAAGCCGCGGGCATCGATGACCTACCGTCAGAACTGATAAAAAATGGAGGCCCTTGCCTCACAAGGCAAATTTGTAAATTGATACGCGCAGTTTGGAAAACAGAACGCATGCCGGAAGAATGGAATACCTCTATCATTATTCCCATCTTTAAAAAAGGCGATAAAACTAACTGTAACAACTATCGGGGAATTTCACTTGTGCCTTCGTGCTACAAGATCCTGTCTAATGTTATCCTAAGTAGACTAACTCCTTTTGCCGAGGAAATCATTGGGGATTACCAGTGTGGATTCCGCCGAAACCGATCTACAAGCGATCAAATGTTTACAATTAGACAACTGTTAGAAAAGAAATGGGAATTTAAAGAAGCAGTACATCAGCTATTTATCGATTTTAAAAAAGCTTACGACTCTATTATACGCGCGCGAATGTACTGGATCCTAGAGTTCTTGGGTGTGCCAAGAAAATTGGTTAGACTTATCGAAATTTGCTTAAGCGGCAGTAAGGGTAGAATACGCGTAAACGGTAGTTTATCTGAAGAGTTTTCGATCCGCGATGGCCTGAAACAGGGCGATGCACTTTCGTGCGTCCTTTTTAACTTAGTTTTAGAATACGTGGTTAGGCAAGTGCAGGCGAATCCGACCGGTGCTACCCTCAATGGGGTAATACAAATTCTTGGATATGCGGATGATCTCGACGTACTAGGGGATGATAAAGAAACGGTAGCTAAAAATGCAGAAATCTTGATCGCAAAAGCCAAAGAGATTGGCTTGGAAGTTAGCGAATCGAAGACAAAATATATGACCGTCGTCAGGTCCGGACAAAGTAATCAAGACGGGGATCTAATGGCCGGAAATATGAAATTCGAAAGGGTTAACGAGTTTAAATACCTCGGGTCTATTATAACTAGCGAAAATAAGATTAAAACGGAAATCAATGCGCGGCTACACGCTGGCAATAGGTGCTATTATGCAGCAAACACGCTACTAAAATCGCGATCGCTATCTAGAAACATCAAAGTAGGAATTTACAAAACGATAATAATGCCGGTCGTCATGTACGGGTGTGAAACGTGGGCGCTGACGAAAGGAGAAGAGAATAGGTTTAGAGTTTTCGAGAATAAAGTACTTAGAAAAATCTATGGTCCAAAAAGGGACGAAGAGACCGGCGAGTGGAGAAAACTGCATAATAATGAGCTGCACGCTCTCTACGGGTCAGCAAATATTAATAGAGTAATGAAAGCGCGTAAATTAAGATGGGCGGGGCATGTAGCAAGAATGGGCAATGAAAGAACAGTGGCGCAAGTTTTAAGAGGGAGACCGACTGGTAAGAGACCCCTAGGCAGACCGAGAAACAGATGGGAGAAAAATGTAAGGGATGATCTAAAAGAACTAGGACATGATTACTTAAACTGGATGGAGAATGCACAAGATAGAGATGTGTGGCGGTCTCGGGTAGATGAGGCAATGAACTTTCGAGTTCGAACTGCTAATCTATAATAATAATAATAATAATAATAATTTTACACCAAAAAGACAGTAGTGAAATTCTTAAAGAATTTTTACTCGAAAATCAAAAAGTTCTGTTTTCTGTTAGAAAAATTAATATTTAACCAAAAATACTAATCATCGCGAGAATAGCTTCAATTTTGAAACAAAAAAAATAAATTTTCAAACAATGATGTAGTTCAATTTTCAACTGAATAAGATAAAGCGTCACCCATAATTCGAATGGATAAATTTTCTATGGAAAAAATTAATGCCCAAACAATAAAAACGTGTTTTCAATAATGCAGTTGAATTTGCAACGAAAGAAGCAATTCTTAGTTGGATTTTCAAATGAAGAGATTGTTTTTTAGCTAAAATGATGAATCTCCAAGTTGACTACTTAGATTTACAGTTATGAAATAAATTTCCACCTAACACCAACGATTTTTCGACGAAATAGTTCAATTTTTTACAAATCAATTTATTTGCCCAAAAATATATAATTAGTTCGATTTCAACCAAAACGATGAATTTTCAAGCTTTTTAAATGAATGTATCAATAATCATATTACTTATAAGAATTATTTTCGGGAGAATAATTATTTGATGATTATTATTTTCTCTCGATTTTCCACCAAGAAGATGAATTTTCAACACATACAAAATATTTTCCAACTTTGTGAAAAAAATTTGTTGAATACAAATTTTGGTTAAAAAACATTTGATAGAAAAATAAGGCTTGGAAAAAAAATGGTTGAAAAAATAATTTGTTGTGGAAAAATTTGTGAAAAAAGTTTGTTGAAAAAAAATGTTGAAAAAAATGTGTTGAAAACAAATTTTTGAATAAAAATGTTTCGAAAAAAAATTTGTTTGCAAAAAAATTGTATGAAAAAAATAATGTTTGGAAAAAAAATTCTTAGAAAAACATTTTGGCGCTTGAAAACGTCTACAATGTCATTTGTTTATATAATTTGTTCATAAAATGAACAAATATCAATGCATGGCAACATTTTTTTAGAAAGCATCATTGGCACTATAATTGCAACAAGATTAGAAGAAAAATTGATTTCGTTTCGCTTAAAAACGCGTAAAATGTGCATTTGTTTATATATTTTGTTTATCAAATAAACAAATATTAACGGATGGTAAATTTCTTCCAGAAAACATAATTAGTAATGTCATTACAACAAGAGTAAAAAAAAAGCATTGGTTTCTGCCTATTAATGTCTGCGATGTACATTTGTTTATAAAATTGGTCAATAACATTCATTCTTGAATTTTGATGGCCACGTATCATCCAAACAATAAAAGCAAGCAATTTTAGAGCAAGAATATACTTTGAAAACAAAAAGTTCTTCATGTCCATTATTTGTTAATAAAATTTGCTTTTAACAATGAGCTTTATAAGGTAACAATTTTTTCCTTCTTTCTTATACCGCTGTGCATTGAACCCAAGTGACTTGAAGTATAAGCAAAATTGTGTCTAGGAGATAAAACATGAAATGCAAAAAAACAAAACTTTTTGCTGTTTGCGTTAACATAAAAATTAAATAAACAAAAAAATAAAATATACACTCACAACGCTTTCTATGAAATTTTGTCCTGAATTGTACAAAAAAAAATGATCTCAAATCGGTGCATTATTGCGTTCTAAATGTCGTTTTAAAATTTGAACCTCGTTTTTCATTTCAACCCTCTGTGGACTGCTACGTCACAGACCCACATCTGGCGAAGGAGGATCGAAAACCCGACCCGATCCCGAGTCGATATATCGCATTCCGAGCCAAAGTCGAGCCGAGAGAAAACCGATCACGGGTATCGAAAACCCGATCCCGACCCGAGAAAAAACCGACGCGATCTCGACACGATCACGAGAACGTATCGTATCGAACGGCACCACTAGTAATGAACGTGAGCTACTTCATACATGTGACTGTCTGCATCCAAAGGCCGAAGAGTTGCTTTCAAAGCTACGACGATATGGTCTGCTTGTATAATAGATAATAGCAATGATCGATTAATACAGAAGCGTGCACGTATGGATCAGTGCTATCTGATGAAAAATAATCTCTTCGCACAGGCTGGGGTATACCATTAAGCCATTTCCCTTTCAGAGTAGGCGTGACACTACCCGATTCGGGTAGTGTTTCTAGGTGGATAGTTTCTTGTAGTAAATAACTACAAGTGTGGGCTCACCACACTCACGATGTGCCAACAGCACGCAGTATTCTCGAATGATCACCCATCCAAGTACCAACCGCGCCCAACGCTGCTTAACTTCAGTGATCTGACGAGAACTGGGTTTTTCAGCGTTTTTTGGCCGTTCCTCATTTTATGTATGCGAATGGTGCTTTATAGAGGAATATAAAAAGGATAGATACTTGTAAGTCCTTGATTATGACCATGCTCATGTACCTGTTCATGATCCAAAGCATCGGCTAAGAAAAAAAGATTTATCCAATTTTTATATGCCGGCAAAATAACTGTTAACTAGTAGACCAACACTTGGGCAGAGAGAATTTTAGTACCATATTCCGTTACAGACACAGTTATCAAACTCTTGAAACTTCAATTTATGAGGGGAGTAGATTGTGAAACTTATTCACTTTACCAAACGAACGTTATCAAAAACACTAACCCAAATCCGAATGAAGGCAACACATCAAATCAAAACGGACGTAAGCAAAACAACCAAACCAACCCGAACAAACGTAAGCAGCATAACCAAACCACCCAAATCAAAGAAACGTATACACACAATCCAAACCAACCGAAGGTAACTAAGATACCAAATCCAACTAAAATGAACGTCAGCAACGCTGAAAAAGAAACAATTTTCAACCAAAAAGATAAATAATTTCCCAAAAAGTTAAATTTTTGACAGGAAAAGATGAATTTTCAACAAAAAAGTAATTTTTCTACCAAATATTAGAATCTTCAACCAGAAAGATTCATTTGCAACCAAATACATGAATTTTCAACTAATTATGATCAAACTTCAACCCAGAAGAAAATAGTTAGATTTTCAATAACAAAAAGGTTTTTGCTAGAAAAAATGACTTTTTAAAATCATACTTAAATTTCCAAGCCAAGAAGATGAATCTTCATCAAAATAATTAACTTCCAACGAAAGCAGATTAATTTTCAACCAAACAGTGGAATTTTCAATCAAAAAAATAAAATTTCTATTGAAAGAATTTAATTTTCAATTCGGAAACAAAAGTTTTCAACAAAAAGAATGCATTTTGAACAAAGTAAGATTTTTCTGTCGAGAAAGTAAGCAGTATCAAAAAAGTTTTAGAATTTTCAAGCCAAAGAGGAGAATTTCCTGAATAAGAATTAAATTTTCAACATGGAAATATGAATTTCCGATAAAAAAGTTTATTTTGAACAAAATACATAAACTTTCAACCTAAGAGGATGAATCTTTGACCTAAAAAAGAATTGTTAGCTTTTAAGTTGAAAATATGAATTATCAAAAAATGAAAAATAATTTTCAACAAAAAGAAATCAAAAACAGTTGTATTCAACCAAAACCGAAGAATCTTTCAGCAAAATAATTATATTCTCAACTGAAACCGATGTATTTCTAGTCAAACAGAAAAACAAGATTTGTTTATAAATTACGTAATCTCTACTTATTCGCCTTGAGAACTTTTCTAGTCTGCAATAATTTGTCGCAATGTCAACATTTTTAAAATAATATTGCGTTGAAGATAGATAACTCTAATAAATAAATAAATAAATAAACTAATTTTTCGTACGAATAAATTTGTGAAGAGTTACTGCTTTCATAGATTATTTGTAATTGAGTGATGAGTCGAAGACTCTTCATCTTCTAATATTTCCTATCATTTGAATAGTTCAATTTTGTACCAAAAGGACGAACTTGTAAAAGAACAAATTCATTTTAGCCCATGAAACAGTTTTTTTCAAGAAAGAAAAATAACTTTGATTGATTTGTAGTATTTCCAAGGTAAAAAGACAAGGTTTCTACAAAATAGTTGAATTTTTATCAAAAAAGTTAATTTTCTAAGAAATTGTTGTATCTTAAACAAATTACATAAATTTGCAACTAAAAAAGATAAATGTTATATTTAAAGGAGGAGGTAGATTGTCAATTCGATACTAAAGTCTCAAACAAAAAAATATATGAATTTTCAACAAAATAGTTAAGTCTACAACTAGAAAAGATAAATTTTTAAACAAACAGTTAAACAAGCCTCCTTTTTAAATAACTGAATCACTATTTATTTTCCTTACCGAATTACAAAATGTAATGCAGGGAAAGAAATAGAGATTCAGTAATTTAAAAACCGTTTAACAGCACTCGAGATTTGAAAAATTGTATGTAATAATATAACATTTCGAAAGAATTCATAGTATAGTATACAATAAGTTGACGCAATAAGAATATTTTAAAACATAATATTTCATTTGGTATAGGTTTCATAGTTTGTATTTAGTCAATAAAAAGAAGTTTAACTAAATATCGTATCATTACTAAAAATCCTGATAATTAGTATTTAAGGTCACTTTTAGGGCCACTCTACTCAGCACATGATGTTCAGGCTCACCGAAACCATCATTTTACATTTTAATCCAAGAAAATATATTTAAGCTGTCGTCTTCGACGTTGGAAAGGATTTTGACAGTGTTTGTTATATATATATCTTCTTAGAAAACTAATGCAGTATAACTTTCAGACGAAAAACCCTGCCAGGCGGGTTTCATCCGGGTTCCCAAAGTTTCAATTGGAATGTAGGCAGATGGCGCTCCAATATTTACTTCTTCTTGGTCACAAAGTGAGAATAAATCCCTTTTTCAGTCAGAAAACCAGTCAAGATGAATGCAACAAATATGTTTAATGAACATCTAGAATGGAAAAACTACGTTAAATACCTAGGCGTAAAGCTACATAAACGCCTTAATTGGAAGGAATATATCGTTCATAAAACTATCATAAGATATTCCTGTACAGTCTGGAGTGACGCATGAAAAAGCAACATCAATCAAATTCAGATAATTCAAGATCAATTTCTCAGACTTATTTCCAAAACAACCAGACATAATAAAGCTCTGTCGTACTTAAAGCACTTGAACTAACCTTCATTTCAAATCATATTAAAGAAACTGCCATCCAGTTTTGCTAATCTACATCATCATCGCTCTTTGAACATAAATCATGTCTTTGGCATGCGATGCCAAAAGATTTTTTCATAAAATGAATTCCTCCACGTAAACGTCACTTGATCTATCTGCCATGTCAAGTTCTTCTCAAATTGTGTAATAATGCCCAACCAGCGAGAGCACCACAAATAATTCCAGCCGTATCAGTCTATCGGATATCACAAGAGTTAGGATTGGTTGCAGCCCCCTCATACTCCCTAAATTTTTCTCAGACTGAGCCAGTTCTCCCTGGGCTTTCGTGAAATTCACGTTTTGATAGACCACTGTAGACTACACTTGACCTCCCAGATTGTAACGACCCTGTCCCCGGCTCAGATCTCCCTGCTTTTTCAGACCTAGGCAGCATCGGCGACAACCCGGTCGCTGGCCCCCAAAGCTTTGGCTTAACCCCACGTTCGCGATACACCCCCACCCTAGAATAAAACGCAAACTTCCGTGTAAATTGTAGAGTCAGTCTCAACCCAAAGGCTGACCTCAACTTGTATAATTGAATGATTCGGTATAATTTATTGGTAAATTTGAATTGGAAGACCGAAAAATACAATAGATTTTTGAAACTTGTCTTTTATTTCCTCTTGATTAACAAACTCTAATGCAAAATATTATTGTAATACAAGCATTCAGAAAAAATCAAGAACTGAAATGTTGACGACTTTTTAGACCGATTCATGGTCATCAGGAGGTAAATGTCGTAACTCTCCCACAACATTAATGTTACGCGAACCTACTCGAAACATGTAATGAACGTGAGGGACTCCATGATGGTGACCTTCTTCCAAAGGACGAAGTATTGCTCCCAAAGGAAAATGATCTGGTAATCCTATCCAACAGGTGTATTCTTCAACTTCATTACGAGTATTATCCGCAAGGTTATTATTATGGGGATATCTACTGCCGGGTTCAAGACGTGCATAGAATTCATTTCTCTCATCGATTATTACAATAGCGTACCCGAATGGATCATTATCATTTGGTGGATGATAATCTCTTGGCATAGTTTCAAGAAATCCAAGAACAATATGGTTAGGTATAAACTCGCCGTTTCTCATTTTCTGAATAATAATCATGCTGCCGGGATGAAAGTAAAAAGGATGGATACTGGTAAGTATTTGATTATGGCCATGCTCATGCACATGTTCATGATCCAAAGCACCGGCTATAAAAAAAGATTGATGAAATTTTAATACGCAGGAAAAGTAACTGTTAGTGTAAGTAGATCAACACTTAGGCCGGGGGATTTCTAGTTGCATATTTCGTTACGGACACAGTTACCAAATTCTTGAAATTTCAATGTATGCAGGGTGTTGATTGTGAAACTTTCTCACGTCACATAAAAGTTCACCTAACTGACAAACAACTGAAGAGAACTATCAATAAAAATTTAAACAATTAAACGTGTCGGTGAAACTGAAGTGAAAGTGAAGCGAGAAAGTTATATTATCGACACCCTGAACAATGATACATTTACCTTTCACACATCCTTTTCCCTTCTTCTCTCTTATATTTTTCATCCGTTCCTCCCATATGTTCCCTAAACTATTTTTCTCCCATTACACCCTTACCTCAATACCCTTTTCTTCTCTAACGTCCTTCTCTTCCTTCTCAATTCTTATATGCCCTTTCCACATTCTTAAAATTTTTAATTAAAATTAAAATTTAAGAATGAAATTTAAATTAAGAATTGAAATTATAATTTACAATTAAAATTAAAATGTGGAAATAAAATTAAAAATTAAAATTTGAAGTTAAAATGGGATGACTGAAAAATGCCGAAAAATAAAATTACCGACACTATGAGATTCCTGAATTAAAAAATTTCCGAATAATAAAAATCCCAAATGATAAAATTCCCGAATATTCAAATTCCCGAATAGTAATGGGGCGAATGAAAAATGCCAAAAAATAAAATTTCCGACACTGTAAATTTCCCGAATTGGAAAATTTCCGAATGATAAAATTCTCGAATAATAAAATTCCCAAATAATAAAATACCGGAATATTCAAACTCACGAATAATAATGGAACGACTGAAAAATCCCAAGAAAGAGAATTCCCAACACTGTAAAATTCCCTAATCGGAAAATTTCTGAATAATAAAACTTCCGAATAATAAAATTCACAAATAATAATCTTCCGGACCGAAAATTGCCGAATTATTTATATTATAAAATATAAATTTGCCGAAAACGAAAAATCACCAATCATAAATTGACGAATCTGAAATGATTTAAGATTCTCGAATTATTAAATTAACGAATCCAATGTATTTGCGCTTGTCTATATAGAAGTCACATTTGTGAATAACATTTATAAATAAACTAAAAGATGACGATGATCGTTACTTTCCATTTTCCATATGCTGAATGATTTTGACCTATGAACATGGCACTAAATAAAAATATGTATGACGAATATTTTTTACACACAAATTCGTGATTGCAAATTTTATTTTGTACACTTAGAAATCGAATCTAGAATTGAGATTTTTCAAGAAACTAAAATATTGCGTAAGTCGCTACTTTTTTTTCTTTCAATATGTTACATGAATTTAATCTAGCAACGTGACACTAAATAAAAATACTGTTCGAGAATATTCTCTATGGAGAACATTGTAATTGTAAATTTAATATTTTACTTTAAGAAGTAAAATTCAGAATTGGAATTTATTAATGATCTAAAATATGGCGTCACTGGACGTTTTTTTATTTCCATATGTCACACTATTTTAATCTAGCAACGTGGCACTAAATGCAAATATTTATAAACAATATTTTTCACAGGGGAGTTTGCAACTGTATATTTTATTTTTCAAATTCAGGAGTAACATTTAAGAACGGTATTTATAAATAAACTAAAACATTGCGTTGATCGTTACTTCTCTCATTCCATGTCACATTATTTTAAATATAGCAACGTGGCACTAAATGAAAATATCGAAGAAAAATATTTTTCACATCAAAATTTTTATTTGTATATTTCATATATTATATTTAGGAGTCACTTTCAGGAATAGTATTAATGCAAAAAATAATACATTGAGTTAATCATCACTTTTTTCTTTCCATATGTCCAATTATATTAATCAAGCTACTTGTAGTAGGTATTTACTACAAGAAACTATCCATCTAGAAACACTACCCGAATCGGGTAGTGTCACGCCTACCCTGAAAGGGAAATGGCTTAATGGTATACATACAAGCAACGTCGAAGCAAATGAAAATATTCATTAAAAATATAATTTGAAAATTTTTTAATTTTTAATTTCATATGTTACATTCGAAAGCTGAATTGATTAATAATACTAATAAATAAAATAAACAATTGCGTTAGTCGTCACTTTTTTCTTTCCATATGTTACCAGATTTGAATCTGGCAACGTGAAACTAAATGAAAATATTGATTTGAACACATTTTCAAATACAGTGTGAAACTAAAGTAATATTGTTTGAAAATTTTAATATATTCCCATACATAAATAAACTGAAACATTGCCTTATCGACATTTTTTCCTTTCCATATGTTACAAGATCTTAATTTGGCAACGTGGCTGTTGATAGAAATTTTGATTTAGAACATTTTTAAAATTCATATTTTCAATTTAAAATTTTATATTGTCTTTAAATAATATGGAATATTTCTTATTTAGTATTAGGTAAACTTACTTGCAAAATGAAGAAAAGCCACGCAAGAAAATAATAGAATAACGATCTTCATTGTTTTCAGATACGAGTAGAGATAACAATAGAGATGACTAATTTTGGGAATAAAAAATGTCTTGAAAGGCGCCTGCTTTTATAGAATTTCTACAATCTAGTGGAGGGGTAAAGATTTTTGACTCGGCTTTTATCATATCTGATTTATTACTTATGGATCCTTCAGAAATGTTAAAGTTTACTGATTTTTTTTTTGAATTTAATTGTGAAGGTAATAAAGTTTTTTTTACGGACTAAAAAAACTGTCAACTTTAATCAACTTATTCATGCTTATGACAAATGACAAATGACAATTTTTGCTTAACAGTTTTTATATACGGGCGAATCTTGTATAACTTTTTCGTTTCAAATGAACTAGAAGCAGTTGTGTTTGGGATTTTCTAAGTGGTGTAGACGGTTTCTGTCAGAAAACTGGAATTTGTGAACTTTTGTCCACGTGAGTTTTGAAATGACGCCTACTATCATGGTGGCGTGTGGCATCTGCAGTGGTGCAATCACGAGAGGGATCCTGGACTATTATCATGCGGAAAATGTAGCATTTTAGTGCTAGTGGATGCGTGAAGAAAGGGGATAAGGTAAAAAAGGGCCTAAAAAAGTGGTTTTGCGGTGCGTGCTCAACTTTGGCGTCGAACGAAATCGCTCGATATGAAAGAAAAATTTCTGCCACACTAGAGACAACGGAGACTGCTACCGATGACGTCAAGAGGCCAGGGTAGCCCGCAGCAACTCTGGAGCCCGGGATCGATGAGGCCATAATAAAATCGGTAACAGAAGTGCTGGAGTCTCGTTTGAGCAGTCGAGCTGTGAGGACGTGTTTGTTGTTGCTCCGTCCTGTACCGAGAGTTAGAGTGTTTGACTTGTGTTCCGAATTTTTCTGAGTGCCGTGATGCCGTGATGTTACTGCGGTTATTACTATTACTTTTGTGAGTGCAGAATTGGGTCTTATATTTATATGGGTCAGACATTATTCACGTGTAAAGTGCTTCCAGGTTTGTTGTACTTTTTGCGCTTGCTCGTATGCTGAGGTAATAAATCTTCCGCACCCGCAACTTAATATGGCGACATATGAACAGATGCAGAGCTTGATGTCAAGCCTAGAAGAAAGGCTCAAAGCTGAGATACATTCCGTGGAGAAAAATATTCTAGAAAGCACCTCAGCAGTCTTGCAGAGATGTGAAGCCAAAGTTGATGCTGTCGAAAAGGAGAATGCCGAGCTCAAGATGGAGATCGCAAGGCAGGCTCAACGGCTAGATAGGCTTGCAAGAAGAAACAACTTGATACTTTTTGGCATGTATGATGAGCCAACGGAAACATCACCTGCGCTAGACGAAAAAGTACGGCATCTACTCGGTACCAAAATGGACATAAAACTTAACCGGGAGTCGATTGATGGAGTTCGCCGCCTTGGTCAATTCAACTCTGGCAAAATGAGACCTGTTTTGCTTTCACTCTGCTCAGGGTCGATGAAGCACGCTGTCCTTCAAAATCGTTCGAAACTTAAAGGTACAAATGTTTTCGTCGAGCATGACTTAGACCCGGACTCTGTTAAAATCCGCAAAGCTCTGAGCCAAGAAGCTGCTAAACTAAGAAACGCAGGGCTAAAAACACGTATAAGTGGTAACCGCCTGCGAGTTAACGATCAAATTTACAGCTTAGATGATTTAAGAAGATTGAGCCTAGAGGAAATAATTGGAAATAATGTTTCAAATATTGAAGTGCTTAACGACGAGAGCGCCAACGCTCTTGTAAACAATAACATGTCACATGCACCTGTCGCTTCGAAACTCTCTATGACATCACAAGCAGGGATACACAGTAATGCACAGTCAGCCTTATTTGTAAATACAAACACAGCTGCTATGCCCAACACACAGCTGGGTAGTATGACGTATGAGAAGAAGATAGCCATCACCAACCCTTCTAAAACTAATCAACTCGTTTCTTCAAGGAAAAGAAGGGGTGATTCTCAAGACGCGGGCTCTCTTAACAAGTATGTGAACAGGGGAACTCCTGCAGGATCTGAGCCGCGCACTGACTGACTGAATGAATCTTTTACGGAAAGGGCAGGAGTTTCAAGCTTTAGTTCTGCGGGTGTCTCGCCAATTGGAGGGATGTGCAAGCATACGTCGAGTTTTAGTGTCTGTTATTGGAATATCAGTGGTTATAATAATTTGTGTAACTTGGATGTAAAGCAGAAAGCCTACTTAACTACTCATTGTGTAATTTGCATAGGTGAGTCATGGCTCACAAACACATCTGTGAAACTTCCGAAAGTTTTAAATGGTTACACCCCTTATTACTCCGTGGCTGTGAAAGAAAAAAGTAAGGGCCGTGGCAGTGGAGGGCTAATTACATTAGTCCAAAACTGCGCTGACTATTTACATTGCAAACTAGAAGTCAGTAATTTGTATTTATTTGTGAAATTGACATTCGAAAATTCCTTCACTCTGTATATCGGTAATATATATTTTCCACCATCAGCAGACTCAGACTTCTGTATTGATACGCTTCAAACTGTTTTATTCTCTTTAGACAATGTAAACACACATTTTTTATTAATTGGTGATTTTAACGCTCGTGTAGGAACCCTAAATAGCTTTTCTGATGAGATTTTTAACAATTATAATTTATTTCCGAATAGATCAGCCTTAGATGTTAAAGTTAATAAAAGAGGCAAAAAACTGGTGGAGTCCCTTGAATCGTGCGACCTAGCGCTCTGCAATGGTCGTTCATTTTCTGATAGGCTGGGTCAATTTACCTACCTAACAAAAAGAGGCTGCAGTACTATTGATTTATGTTGGTTAAGTATCGACTGCGCAAATATTCTTAACGATTTTTCTGTCCACAATATTTCGGATCAATCGAATCATTTACTTGTTGCTATCGATTTCAATATTGTACTCAAGGGTTCAAGGGAAAGAGAGCCTAACAAATTTGTCGGCGTATCAACGTTTGTAAAATGGAATGACGAGAGAGCGAACACCTTTTATACTGCTTTGTCAAATTCACCGCTTATATACAATAATGATGTTAACGCTGACTTTTTGTATAATAACTTAATTTCCGCAATAACGCATGCTGCCAGCGAATCAAATATGCTAGTACAGAGGGGCGCTCCCAGTACCTCCGGCCCTTATAACCAGAAAAATGTCTGATTCAACTCGAAGTGCGCTCGTCTGAAAGGGATTGCTGCACGTACTTATAAGCAGTATTCTCGTAATCGTTCTGAGTTTTCCTTGACCCGTTATATCCAGTCTCGAGACTCATATCGAATGGCAACCAAAGTAGCAAAGGAAGAGCATTCTAAAACAACCCTTATGAGATTAGCAAATGTTAAAAATAGTAGGGAGTTTTGGCAGACGGTAAAATTGTTCTACACTAGGTCTGAATATGCAAACTTATTAAGCACGAGTGACTGGTTTAAATTTTATCGGGATGTTTTTCCGCCTAGAGTGTTATCAGATGGTAATTTTATATCAGTGTTGGACCCAGTTCTTGATACGGACTTCACCTTACTTGAACTACAAAAAGT